>JBAMJV010014693.1:0-17958 GCA_037951105.1 Echinarachnius parma
CAATTGTAAGACTACTAAACCACAAATACGTGATGGGTCATTGTCTATGATGGTTTAAAGCAATACCGTAAACTATATAAGGAAACCGATGCCCCGTGCTAAATATGAATAAAGCATTACTAGCATTTAATGCACCCGACATTCGTGAAAGATCGTTCACTGTATACATTCGCAATTTCATAGGCATACATTTGAATAACTATGCGAGCTAACCGGTTAGTATTCCATCACAATGGACATACTTATGTCGCTTTCAAGCTGCACTACTTTTCATCGGATGCGTCCGGACGCATCCGAAGAAACGGGCAGCTTGAAAGCGACAAAGGAGAAATAGCCGATAGAATAGCCGATGAAAAGAAGAGAAATAGGCGATTAAATTCTCCTACTCAACAGCAGGAGAATTCTCTTTCTATCGGTGTCACTCCGATGAAATGGGCAGCTTGAATTGGTTCGGGGGGGAAACGGGAGAAAATACCAATGAAAATGGTCTTGTGCGCGCAAATCCACACCAATCAGCTAGCAAGCGATTGCGCAATAATTCTTCACTTCCGGCCGTTGCTTGCACGGGGCTTGCACATGGCGATTTAGTTCCCCTGCAGTTTGAATATTATTGATAAGTAGCGATTTCACCGTTGTTTACATAAGGGAAATTCTATCGGTATTTTCATCGGTATTTTCATCCGTAAGTGCAGCTTGAAAGCGGTATTAGTGCATACAATATGGTTTTGTGTGCTATTTATTACCAAAGGACGTTCTTGACAACCTAAAGAAAGCTTGCTAGAGGGTAGCCGGTCGTATAGCAACAACTACTGTATGTAAACTAGATATGTTTGCTCACCCTTGACTCTCATCAACGACTATTGCAGTCGGTTTAACAAGACCCGTTACGATGTCGACTTCCACCGAGGGATCGGACATGCTGAAGCGGGTGATGAATTGGTCCCGTTTGTATACTTTAAACATGAGCCCAGCTTCGTAAGCGTAGGCTAATCCCTTAGTACCTGAAAAACAATAAAACAATATTTAACAGAAATAACAATGATAACAAAAACAATGATTATAATTATTATAATAAAACATCAAAACAAGTATAATTATCATTTGAATAATAATTACCGTTTGTCGCTATAAGTAATGTTATCATTACTAAAAGTATTATTATTATAATGATTATTATTATGTTTGTTACAATTGCGAAACGCCCCCTTAAAGGGATATTCCCTCTTTTGCAAGCCAAATTTCAAAAGTTGCGAGGTTATTGTCTTATATGAAAGAAAATGTCATTTAATAGCACGCCTGAAAAAATTAGGGCTTGAAATATCTTTTTCGTGAAGTTATCGACCTAAAACTAATAAAACGACAACCAACGGTTAATTGTGCATTTACGTGTATTCACCAAGTGAGGAAGTTCGTACACGGATTCCACGAAGTACCAAAACGTTATGCGTGACCCCTACGTGACCCGCGCTAGCTACGTGACCCGCACACACATAATAATAGCATGACCGAATATTAAACAAAATAACCAAACCTCGCTTAAACTGACTACATGAAATTACATATTCTTCATTTTTGAGATTTTTTCCGTGACATACCTTTACAAATGTCGGCTTCACAAAACCTTTATAAGAATAAGTACAATATTATTGTAATATTATGCTTAATCAGTTTAACTCTTTTATTGACCGATATATAGTTTGATGGAGGGACGCATTCGTTTTTCATCCGTAGAATCCAAATTACAGGGCTGTTCGATCTGATTTTGTTTTTGTGTGTTACATTCA
This sequence comes from Echinarachnius parma, assembly GCA_037951105.1. Classification (NCBI taxonomy): domain Eukaryota; kingdom Metazoa; phylum Echinodermata; class Echinoidea; order Clypeasteroida; family Echinarachniidae; genus Echinarachnius; species Echinarachnius parma. Next base: position 1,785 of record JBAMJV010014693.1, read on the forward strand.
TCCCCATCCGTCAACTGGAATCTGTTCAGACGTTTTGTAAAAGAGGGACATTCCCTTTAAAGGTGGCTCAGATTCATCAGAGTGAAGCGCTGTGCAATTTTGCTAACACTTTGCGCACGGGTGCGAAATACACACTGGCCCGGTGTTGTAATGCAGTGTACATAAAACCACGTGCGCGGAAGACTTGAAAATCGTGACAAGGTGGATGAAAGCATAATTTTTTCAGCAAGACTTTGTCTTGATATAAGATTTTTAAAAAGTGGTTGCTACAAAAGTCTGATGACGGGATCATGTTTAAAATGGCGGCCATCTTGGATTTTAAAGTCACTACACGGTTTAACCCCAGTGCCAAAAATTATACAAAACGTGTTTAAAGTTTTTTATACGGTTTCTGGCAGTATGTATAAAGCTGATTTTTATTCAAAATGGCGCCCAAAATGGCCGCCATTATCTCAAAAGTGCCATAATTCCGTTATTATACATCCCACAGTTGTAATTGTTATGTCTACTACCACGTTTTGAGGGTCAAGCAGTTCATTGGGAATAGTGATAACACAATTCAGTAATGAGAAGCCACAACAATCCAAGATGGTGTCCAAAATGGCTGCCATTTTCATAAAAGTGCCATAATTCCGTTATTATACATCCCAAAGTTGTAATTTTTGTGTCTACCGCAACGTTTTAAGGGTCAACCAATACATTGAAAATAGTGAATAGTGAATAGTGAATAGTGAATAGATGCCCTTAAATCCAAGGTGGCTCCCAAATGGGCGCCATTTACATAACAAATACCGTATCCCAGGTAGCAACAAATATGGGCCCCATCTGGGCTGTCATGTGGGGCCCATATGCCCCATATGGTACCCATATTCCGTTTGCACCGTGGGCCACAGATGGGAACCAGATGGGTTTCGTGTGGGTTACATGTGGGCTGTGGGACGTAGGGTCCATATAGAGCCCAGATGAACCGTCTGGTTCCCAGAAGGTTCATCTGGGAACCCTCTGGGTTCCAGATGAACCATCTGGACCCAGATGGCATTTTTCCTGTAAATTCATCTGGGCCCCACATGGTGTGAATGCGATGTTGGTTTCTCCTATTGTACATTGAAAGGTGACTGGGTTGCTTTTGTCAGCTTTTGTCCTTGTCAAAAAGCGGCATTTCAGACTTCAATCGTATACTAATATCGTTGTAAGATGCTTCTTAATGATGTGTCAAAGCTTAAAGAAAACGGATAATGTTTACTTTGTGAAAACAGTGAACATTGTTGTCACAGTTTATCAGCTTCTGCCCATTCATTTTGACCATAGGCGTACCCAGGGGGGGGGGGGGTTCACCCCCCCCCCCCCTTGACCAATCAATGCTTGTTTTGGGGGGTTTGAACCCCCCCCCCCCCCCTTTTTCAAATTTTAGCCGGCCTCGAGACCACTTTGTAGCTTTGTAGCGTCATTATCGACGGTCTCGACCTCGAAACGTGCGAAGAACCCTGGTCTCGGCCTCGAAAATGTCGAAAATTGTTTGGTCTCGGCCTTGACAATTTTCTACGACCCCCCCCCCCCCCCCCCCCTCCTTGAAAAAATCCTGGGTCCGCCACTGATTTTGACTATGAGCAAAACGCGTTCCGGAACGCTTTTTAATTCAATCATAAATATCCTAATAATAACGGAGACATTTGACAACTCAGAACCAATTTAATTCGTATGTAACAAGAAGGTCCAATATAAGTGGGAAAGCTCGAAGTGATGTTGGATGAATTTGACAAAGTTAATGGATCACTTTTAATCTATTGACTCACCAATATGTACTGCGGTCGTGGTGACTGCCTCTACGCTGGATCCGTCGGGGAACATCTTGTAGACTAGCTGATCGTTCATATCAGTAAAGTACAGCTTGCCTTCCTCCTCCACATACACTATGTCTGCGATCTGTTACAGGCAAGACACGAATTTACATTAGTGAAACTTTCTTCCTACTTTCTGTATCAAGCATTTTCCATCGCAAGTCAGTATGAACCCGAATCGTGGTTGGAACTTACTTACCAATATAAATATTGTAATGATTGTACTTGGACATCTATGCCAGAAAATATACACTTTGTCGGGTGGGGAGGTATCTAATTAGTTGCCTAATAAAGGTGAAAATAATTAATGTCAAGCTTTTCCTGGAGCGGCAATGCATATTTTAGAATTCGGATTATAATATGTACTCATCTTGTCTTAAACAATTTAAATGAAATCATCCCAAATACAAAAATTCTATCCAAATTGTGTTAATTTGTTGTCAAATTGAAAAAGAAATATCCATTTTCATATATGCATTCACCATGTCAGCCTCTTTATGGATAACGTCTACTACACTGACCTTAAACAGATTAATTATGGGTTTTATAGGTACTCTTTGTAACCATTATGATAAGCCAAATTTTATAAATAATTGTTTTTAAACTCTTATTTTAAGTCATAATTATGGTTATTTTGTTGATTTCTTTGGGTTCCTCATATTCTAAGCTTTCATAGCTATTCATGATTATAGTAAAAGTGTGCGATTAATGTCAAATAATACCCCACCGGCTCCCTTAAAAGGAAAACTATAATTACCAGCATGAATGATTTTGGTATTTCATATCTAAAATTCATACTATAACAATTATAATTATAAGTGAATTACAGAATACGAACAATTTCCAAGACAAACCTCATGGTTACTTGGAATGGAAAGCTGGGTGAAGATATAGGATCCGAGATCAGCAGAATACACATCGTTTACATCCGTTCCCTCCTTGTTGATAAGGATGATTTTGCGCGGGACATCTGACATCGTCCCCGCCGCCGTGGTCACAGGCGTGGTTGACGTTGTCGCCGGAATCGTTGATTGCTCAGGCGTAGTCGATGTCGTTGTGTTCGCAGTTGCAAGAGATGTGATAGTCCCGGTCATAGTAGTTGCAGGAGATGTGGTAGTCTCGGTCATAGTAGTTGCAGGAGATGTGGTAGTCTCAGTCATAGTAGTTGCAGGAGATGTGGTAGTCTCTGTCATAGTAGTCGCATGAGATGTGGTAGTCTCATTCATAGTAGTTGCAGGAGATGTGATAGTCCCGGTCATAGTAGTTGCAGGAGATGTGGTAGTTTTGGTCACAGTAGTTGCAGGAGATGTGGTAGTCTCAGTCATAGTAGTTGCAGGAGATGTGGTAGTCTCTGTCATAGTAGTTGCAGGAGATGTGGTAGTCTCGGTCATAGTAGTTGCAGGAGATGTGGTAGTCTCAGTCATAGTAGTTGCAGGAGATGTGGTAGTCTCAGTCATAGTAGTTGCAGGAGATGTGGTAGTCTCGGTCATAGTAGTTGCAGGAGATGTGGTAGTCTCAGTCATAGTAGTTGCAGGAGATGTGGTAGTCTCAGACATAGTAGTTGCAGGAGATGTGGTAGTCTCCCTCATAGTAGTTGCAGGAGATGTGGTAGTCTCAGTCATAATAGTTGCAGGAGATGTGGTAGTCTCTGTCATAGTAGTCGCAGGAGATGTGGTAGTCTCGGTCATAGTAGTTCCAGGAGATGTAATAGTCTCAGTCATAGTAGTTTCAGGAGATGTGGTAGTCTCGGTCATAGTAGTTGCAGGAGATGTGGTAGTCTCAGTCATAGTAGTTGCAGGAGATGTGGTAGTCTCAGTCATAGTAGTTGCAGGAGATGTTGTAGTCTCGGTCATAGTAGTTGCAGGAGATGTGGTAGTCTCGGTCATAGTAGTTGCAGGAGATGTGGTAGTCTCGGTCATAGTAGTTGCAGGAGATGTGGTAGTCTCCCTCATAGTAGTTGCAGGAGATGTGGTAGTCTCAGTCATAATAGTTGCAGGAGATGTGGTAGTCTCTGTCATAGTAGTCGCAGGAGATGTGGTAGTCTCGGTCATAGTAGTTCCAGGAGATGTAATAGTCTCAGTCATAGTAGTTTCAGGAGATGTGGTAGTCTCGGTCATAGTAGTTGCAGGAGATGTGGTAGTCTCAGTCATAGTAGTTGCAGGAGATGTGGTAGTCTCAGTCATAGTAGTTGCAGGAGATGTTGTAGTCTCGGTCATAGTAGTTGCAGGAGATGTGGTAGTCTCGGTCATAGTAGTTGCAGGAGATGTGGTAGTCTCGGTCATAGTAGTTGCAGGAGATGTGATAGTCTCGGTCATAGTAGTTGCAGGAGATGTGGTAGTCTCCCTCATAGTAGTTGCAGGAGATGTGGTAGTCTCAGTCATAGTAGTTGCAGGAGATGTGGTAGTCTCGGTCATAGTAGTTGCAGGAGATGTGGTAGTCTCAGTCATAGTAGTTGCAGGAGATGTGATAGTCCCGGTCATAGTAGTTGCAGGAGATGTGGTAGTTTTGGTCACAGTAGTTGCAGGAGATGTGGTAGTCTCAGTCATAGTAGTTGCAGGAGATGTGGTAGTCTCGGTCATAGTAGTTGCAGGAGATGTGGTAGTCTCGGTCATAGTAGTTGCAGGAGATGTGGTAGTCTCAGTCATAGTAGTTGCAGGAGATGTGGTAGTCTCAGTCATAGTAGTTGCAGGAGATGTGGTAGTCTCGGTCATAGTAGTTGCAGGAGATGTGGTAGTCTCAGTCATAGTAGTTGCAGGAGATGTGGTAGTCTCAGACATAGTAGTTGCAGGAGATGTGGTAGTCTCCCTCATAGTAGTTGCAGGAGATGTGGTAGTCTCAGTCATAATAGTTGCAGGAGATGTGGTAGTCTCTGTCATAGTAGTCGCAGGAGATGTGGTAGTCTCGGTCATAGTAGTTCCAGGAGATGTAATAGTCTCAGTCATAGTAGTTTCAGGAGATGTGGTAGTCTCGGTCATAGTAGTTGCAGGAGATGTGGTAGTCTCAGTCATAGTAGTTGCAGGAGATGTGGTAGTCTCAGTCATAGTAGTTGCAGGAGATGTTGTAGTCTCGGTCATAGTAGTTGCAGGAGATGTGGTAGTCTCGGTCATAGTAGTTGCAGGAGATGTGGTAGTCTCGGTCATAGTAGTTGCAGGAGATGTGGTAGTCTCCCTCATAGTAGTTGCAGGAGATGTGGTAGTCTCAGTCATAATAGTTGCAGGAGATGTGGTAGTCTCTGTCATAGTAGTCGCAGGAGATGTGGTAGTCTCGGTCATAGTAGTTCCAGGAGATGTAATAGTCTCAGTCATAGTAGTTTCAGGAGATGTGGTAGTCTCGGTCATAGTAGTTGCAGGAGATGTGGTAGTCTCAGTCATAGTAGTTGCAGGAGATGTGGTAGTCTCAGTCATAGTAGTTGCAGGAGATGTTGTAGTCTCGGTCATAGTAGTTGCAGGAGATGTGGTAGTCTCGGTCATAGTAGTTGCAGGAGATGTGGTAGTCTCGGTCATAGTAGTTGCAGGAGATGTGATAGTCTCGGTCATAGTAGTTGCAGGAGATGTGGTAGTCTCCCTCATAGTAGTTGCAGGAGATGTGGTAGTCTCAGTCATAGTAGTTGCAGGAGATGTGGTAGTCTCGGTCATAGTAGTTGCAGGAGATGTGGTAGTCTCAGTCATAGTAGTTGAAGGAGATGTGGTAGTCTCAGTCATAGTAGTTGCAGGAGATGTGGTAGTCTCCCTCATAGTAGTTGCAGGAGATGTGGTAGTCTCCCTCATAATAGTTGCAGGAGATGTGGTAGTCTTGGTCATAGTAGTTGCAGGAGATGTGGTAGTCTCGGTCATAGTATTTGCAGGAGATGTGGTAGTCTCAGTCATAGTAGTTGAAGGAGATGTGGTAGTCTCAGTCATAGTAGTTGCAGGAGATGTGGTAGTCTCCCTCATAGTAGTTGCAGGAGATGTGGTAGTCTCAGTCATAATAGTTGCAGGAGATGTGGTAGTCTCGGTCATAGTAGTTGCAGGAGATGTGGTAGTCTCTGTCATAGTAGTCGCAGGAGATGTGGTAGTCTCCCTCATAGTAGTTGCAGGAGATGTGGTAGTCTCCCTCATAATAGTTGCAGGAGATGTGGTAGTCTTGGTCATAGTAGTTGCAGGAGATGTGGTAGTCTCGGTCATAGTATTTGCAGGAGATGTGGTAGTCTCAGTCATAGTAGTTGAAGGAGATGTGGTAGTCTCAGTCATAGTAGTTGCAGGAGATGTGGTAGTCTCCCTCATAGTAGTTGCAGGAGATGTGGTAGTCTCAGTCATAATAGTTGCAGGAGATGTGGTAGTCTCGGTCATAGTAGTTGCAGGAGATGTGGTAGTCTCTGTCATAGTAGTCGCAGGAGATGTGGTAGTCTCGGTCATAGTAGTTCCAGGAGATGTGGTAGTCTCAGTCATAGTAGTTGCAGGAGATGTGGTAGTGTCGGTCATAGTAGTTACAGGAGATGTGGTAGTCTCAGTCATAGTAGTTGCAGGAGATGTGGTAGTCTCAGTCATAGTAGTTGCAGGAGATGTTGTAGTCTCGGTCATAGTAGTTGCAGGAGATGTGGTAGTCTTGGTCATAGTAGTTGCAGGAGATGTGGTAGTCTTGGTCATAGTAGTTGCAGGAGATGTGGTAGTCTCGGTCATAGTATTTGCAGGAGATGTGGTAGTCTCAGTCATAGTAGTTGCAGGAGATGTGGTAGTCTCAGTCATAGTAGTTGCAGGAGATGTGGTAGTCTCTGTCATAGTAGTCGCAGGAGATGATGTTATGGTTGCCAACGTAGGCGTTGCTGTTTTGTTAAATGGTTGCCGGGTAGTTGTTGTCGATGTTGCCGATCTCATTGCAGTAGTGGCAGGTGCGACCGGAGCCACCGTTGTTTTCTCCTTGGCTGTAAGAAATAAACATAATTTCATCACAAAGTTCAATTATGCGGAAATATGGTTGCATATTAATTATTTCCAAAAATGTTATAATAAAGCCCAAAATGAAATGAATTGGGCCATTATATGTTTGCTATGATATTTTGCCACGTTTAAGTTGAACTTTTTGTGAATATATGGTGCTTTACTGATGATACAGCGGTTCCTGCAACCCCCCCCCCCCCCGGGGGGGAGGGGCACTCGAATTATTTTTTGACGGGGGTGTGCCGCACGGAACTCTGAAATGGGGGTCTTAAGAGCTGACTACAAGCAAAAAATATAGGGTCTTTGGAGCTACAAAAACCTTGAAACGGGAGTTAAGTGGTCTAAGGAGCAGAATAAAACTACACAATACATAGACTTGGAGCTACCAAAGACCTACGGAAACCCTCAAAAGGGCTCAAATGGTGGTCCAAGGAGCTGACTAGAAGAAGAATAATGGACTTGGCGCTACTCAACTACCTAGCCAAGTCATTCCGGGGGTCTATTGAGCGGCAATTTTTTGAAAATCGGGTATCTTTAGAGCGGCAATCGGGTGTGAAAACGGGGTTCTTTTAAGCGGCACATACCCGTCTTACATTATACATGAGTGCCCCCCTCCCCCGGGCTGCAACCCCTTCACCATCATCCCTGCCTTCTTCGCCCATTTTCGATCAACAAACATTGGGCATCAGAAATGATAGTGCGTTCATGCCACTACTAGCCCGGTAGGTAGTCGCACATCTCCATTGTTTTCTGCGTTGAACCGGCCGTGATCAAACCATATGTTATTTTTAAGTCGACGACCCAGAGAAAAGTTCTCGTAGGGCCCTTCAATAAGGACACCATAATAAGTTTTGTCAAAATTTCAGATTAAATATGCAAGCACTTGAAAGGGAATCATTCTCACATTTAGTAACCCGTAAAGGACGAGGGGGAAAAAAGCATAAGATTAAAGTCTTTTTAGGGAATGATGAGCACAAGGAGAGGATTCATCCGTCCATTTTGAGCAAAGTCGGTCAAGAATGAAGAAAGTTATGACCGTTTGCTTATTACCTGGAGGACGGCAGAAGAAGGACTTTCGTCCGAACGCATCCCCAAGCATCTTGCTCACATGTCTGTCGCCCTCTTGTGGCACGAGCTGGATAACCTTCCCGTTAGCCAATCGGATAGTGGGGCACTTCGGCAGACCTCCATGACCGAGCTGACTTACCGCGATAACTGCTCAGAAGGGAAAGGGAAAAAGAAAAGAAAAAAACAACGGCAAAGCTTAAAATATATAATTAGCAGATTAAATTTAACAATTGGTTAAATAGCCTCTTCATAATCAATGATTTCAATATTTAGATTCTATGTCACTGAAATTGTTATGTTATTCCTACCAGAGATATTACAACTTACGTTTAAAGACTGATGATAAGCGAATTAATGGAAAAAATCATTTTTAAACAGTCTCATAAACAGCCCATCCCTGCACTAATGAATTAACCCCCCCAAAAAAAAAAAAAAAATAATAATAATAATAATAATAATAATAATAATAATAATAATAATAATAATAATAAATAAATAAATAAAAATGATGATAATGATAATAATAATAAATAAATAAATAAAAATGATGATAATGATAATAATAATAATAATACAATTAATTAATTAATAGTAATAATAATAATAATTATTATTATTATTATTATTATTATTATTATTATTATTATACATTAATTAATTAAAATTTAAAAAAGGAAACAAAATGAAAACAAATAAATTGAATAAAACAAAAAAATTAAAATGAAAGGATTGCCCCCGTGTACTGGTTTGGTCGCTGCGCTATCTCGCCGGAGATGGTCGCCATGAGGTATAAATTCATAAAATAATATAATACAATAATGGTGAGTCATAAAAATATACATGTACATATGCATGTATGCCGGGGTTGCTATAAAGTAGAAACTTGTATATCAGAAGCCCCTAAAACTAAAAGCTAAAACAATACATTAAATAACTTACATTCTAACTTAAACAACTAAACTTTATCTAAAAACGTCCATACACACAGAAAAAGAAACATCATTTTGAATTGATATATAATCCTTATTTTTACAATGCTGATTATGTGGATTCAATAGGTTTCGAGTATCGCTTGTTTATGTCTATTTTTTTTTTATGTTGTAGTTCTTTTCACCCTTTAATAAATTGTTTAGTGAGTTCCACATCACATATCCTTGACATCTAATTGATTTATGTTGCATAAAAGAAGAACGGATACTTGGTATGTAGAAATTATCTCTATTCCGGGTATTCAGTAAGTGTACATCAGAATTTAGACAAAAGTGATCATTAAAGATGGGTGGTAACATAGCATGCTGACAATTATACATAAATAAGGTATCCCCCCCCCTGGGGGGCATGCCCCTTCCCCCATTGTGTTTCCCCCCAGGTGCCCCCCCCCCCCCCCCCCTCTCTCTACCCCGCCCCTACTTTAAAATCTTCTTCTTGGACAAATGGGGGAAAGAAAAGAAGCACAATTATGTAGTTTAAAGGTTCTTAAATAGTAATGTTTACTTTGTTTGCTTGTCGAGTGAAAACCTGTGTTCCCTCACAAAATGGCAACTAGCACCACCCCCCCCCCCACCCCCACCCCCCCCCCGTCCTTGGAAATCCTAGGTACGCCCCTGCCTCACTTGACGATAGATAACAAATATTACACATAGAAACACAATACAGACCATATAACGACCTTGACAATTAGAGTAGTACGTGTAATTCAAGATACTTCAAGATACTACAATCATGTCAGTAGGAGGTGAGAGGAAGTCAAAATTAATAATACTGACGTAAAGAAAATACGTCGTTTCTCTATGTGACGTATTTTAGACTACAACTCTTGACAGGTGACTGCAATGACTTATGGCTGTCAAGACATTTTTATTACCAAATCAATTAATTCAGAATGTTAATTACGCGGTGTACATTCAATTCAATTCAGTTTATTCAACACTTGTCATAAAATACATCAAATGCAAAAAATACAAAAATACAGAGATAGAAAGAAAAAAACATAAAAGACATTCATATGACAGTGTTAGGGGTTAACAGAAAGGAGTAAGGCTCCTTATATGAAAGCTAACCCCTGTATAAAAGTATTACATAATATGATACTATACACTAATACAAAACAAAACAAATACATTAACAAATTGTCATATTGCCTGATAATTATATTGCACATTGTTGTTATCTAATAAGTATTTTTTATATTTATATTTAAAAATGTTTACATATTGACTAGACTTTAATTCAGTGGGGATGTTATTCCATAACTGTGGGCCCTTAAAAAACAAAGAATTTTTCATAATAGTGGTTCGTATTTTAGGAAGATGATAATTTGCAACATTTCTTGTATTATAATCATGAATTTTAATATTCTGAATAAAGTAATTATATATTTGTTTCGGTAATTGTCCAACAAATAAGAAGTACATGAATGTTGCAATTTGTAAATTTCCTATATCAATGACTGTTAATATCTTACATTGATAAAATAAAGGACTTGTATGTGCATAAAAATGAGCATGATTAGTTATCTGTATTGCTTTCTTTTGTAATTTGAATAATCTATCTATATTCCCTTTACTTGAATAGGCCCATGCTATAATACAATGCTTTAAGTACGGAGTAATCAATGAATGATAAAGCATCTTTAAAATATGTACAGGAAAAAAATACATTTTTCTTAATACACCTATATTTTTGGCTAATCTATTGCACATACTACTAGTGTGTTCATTCCAAGATAATCTACTATCAATTAAAACACCTAAAATGTTTACTACTATTGCACGCTCGAATAAATATTGATTTAGCCGTAGTTCTTATCATCAAAATTAATTTTTTTCTTCGTAAAAATCATATAATTTGTCTTTTGATAATTTAAAACCAATTTATTTATACATAACCAATTAAAAAGTTTCAATAACTCATGCTTAAAATCTTCTTTTAAAACATCAATGTTAGAATGAGACATGAACACACTAGTGTCATCGGCAAAAAGAATAAATTTCAGCTTGCTAGAAATATTACACATATCATTTACATAAATAATGAATAATAGTGGTCCAAGAATAGACCCTTGGGGCACTCCACATCGTAAAAATTTAATATCAGATTTTGTATCATCTATTTGTACAAATTGTGTTCTTTTTTCTAAATAACTTGTAAACCATTTCAAAGTTATTCCTCGAATTCCATAATAATACAGTTTTTTAAATAAAATTTCATGATCGAGGGTATCAAAAGCCTTACTTAAGTCTAAAAATAATCCAATTAAAATTTCATTTCCTTCAAATACTTTTAAAACATTATATACTAGTTGCATTATTGCTGTGGATGTGGAATGCCCTGGTCTAAAACCATACTGACAATCTGTTATGATATTGCACTTATTTAAGAAATTTAAAAGACGATTATAAACAGCACGTTCTAATATCTTAGAAAAGACCGGAAGTAAAGATATAGGTCTATAATTTGATATTGTTTCTTTTGATCCATTTTTAAAAACTGGTATAACCTTTGCAATTTTCAATTTATCAGGTACAGAACCGGTTGTCAAAGAAAAATTAAATATTGCACTTAATGGGTAACAAACAATATGAACAACTCTTTTCAATAATCTTATACTTATTTCATCATATCCAGAACTTTTATCACTTTTCATTGTACTTACAATATCAATTATTTCCTTCGGAGTAATAGGATTAAAATATGCTGTAGATTCATTAAAAGGAATATTTTTTAAAATGTCATCTTGATTATTCAAATTGCCATTCAAATTATCAGTTAAATTTGGACCCACATTTATAAAATAGTCATTAAAAAATGAACATATTTCACTTTTATCATTTATTACACGATCATTAACAACAATTGAATCTGGCATATTTTTCTTTTTCGCCTGTTTACCAATGCTTGCATTTATCAATTCCCATATTTTCTTAATATTTCCAGAGGCATATTCAAACTTAGTCTTAAAATATTGATTTTTAGCCTTTTTAATCAATTTATTAACTTTATTTCTACACTTTGTATACACTTCTTTTCTATAGTCAGTACGATTATTTAAATATTTGTTATACAATTTGCATTTCTTTTTACAGATCTTGCGTAATTCTTTAGTAAACCAAGCATTATTGCACTTCTTTCTTTTTTTTAATTGTTTTAAAGGAAAACATTCATTAAATATTTCAATATAATTATTTAAAAAGTAATCATAACAATTATTAACATTAGCAAAATTCCATGACCATGAAATATTTGACATTTTACTAATAAACTGTGTAATATTTTCTTCAGTAATATTGACCATGTTGACGGAAACAATTGGCAACACGCGGTCTTGAATTGAAATCATTTCTATAAGTATATTTATGTATATAGGCCTACTGTGTTACCATGCTAACCAAGGATGAATTTACCTACAATTATTCAGCCTTTTCAAACGTAGTTTGAGCAATTGCGCTTATTTGTGAAGTTGATAAACCATTGTTGTGCCCTTGATTTGTCGACGGGGTGGAGGGTGGGGGTGGGGGGTTAAAGATGGTCAAGCGTGGGGATATTACACCGGGGGTCGCCATTTTGAACTAGGCAAGTGTGTGCGCACTGCAGCACAACACTGATGCAGTATGCAGTACGCACCGTGCGTAGGAAGTTTGCATTATGGCGCCGCGCATTTGATTTACGAATCCGAACCACCTTTAACCAAATGACAAGATGCCGGACTGATTGGAAAGCGTTCTAGGGATGGTTTTTTATATTTTTTGTTTTATTGTAGTCCAAATCAATAGGCTATAATTATAGATTTTTCACGATGCGTGTTGGAAAAACTTATTGAATCTATAAAATGTTAGCTCATATAAACCGAACACAAAAGTAACTATCGGCCCCTTAACATCTGCTCATAATTTCAAAACCAAGAATCATTTCAAGATTTCGTCTCGCCAAAATATCTCTATGATAGTGAGGAAAATGATGTGTACAAAGTAAGAGGTAACCATTAATCCATGGTTGAGTAGGTACACATTAAAGAGACAATTTTCATATTTCAAAATTCGCAAAAGTAGGCCTAATATTATTATTGCAGTCTATTGAGTAGTGGGAAATTTCAAATTGCGCTGTTTTACAATAGCAATTAATGTATCTAATCACATGTGCCATTACAAAATCAAAATGGATGTGATATCAAACAGCATTATTTAATTAACCATAATCGATGCATTAAGTCACATGTGATAGACACAATAGATCATAATATATTATTATATAAGTTAAATCATTATGGAATACGTGGTCACACGTTGGACTGGTTCAGGAGTTATTTAGAAAATAGAAAACAATTTGTTGTTGTGAATGGACATGAGTCAAGTCACAGATTTGTCTCTTGTGGAGTACCCCAGGGGTCACTCCTTGGCCCTCTTCTTTTTTATTATATACATGAATGACTTTCCTAATGCTTCTCAAATACTATCTTTTATACTTTTTGCGGACGATTCTAACCTTTTTTTATTCACATCGTGATCCAGAGGCCTTATTGAATATAGTTAATAATGAAATTAAATTTGTTCAGAAATGGATTCATTTAAATAAATTGTCATTAAATCTTGTTAAAACACAATATATGGTTTTTAGTAACACTATAAATTCACTCCCTGGACATATTTTCATAAACAATATTCATTTACAACAAGTGAATACTATTAAGTTCCTAGGCTTATATATTGATAGTGATTTATCATGGAAATCACATATTAATTATTTAAAGGGGTAGTTCAGTTTTGGTAGAGAGGGCGCTGCACATCACAATTTTTTTGTGAGGTAATGAAAAACTGAGTATCGAATTTGAGAGAACATGCAATTTTAATGGCAGAATAAACTTTATTTGGTCAAAATCGGTCCAGAAACGGCTGAAATATCAATAAATATATCTGATCTTATAATTATTTGGGGCCCAAATAATTAGACGATTTTTTCAAAAAATGTAACAAATGCTTACACTTTTTCAAAAATTTTCGAAAGCGTTTTTTAAATAATTGTTGATGATCTCTCTATTTAATCATTATTTCAATAAAACATCTCATGCATAATTTTGTATTAAAAATGGTTGAAAGTTGAAACCAACGCCTTTTTACAGAGAGCCTCTTGTGTATTAATGGCTCTTTTTAAATGATAACAGGCTTTTTACTTAGTCGTTTGTAATTTTGTATACCTTTCGAGCATGGCATGGAGTTATAACTATTAGTTTATAATGTTCCTGTCCAGGTTTGGTTACTAAAGTTCAGCCTTAACAAAACTGTACTACCCCTTTAAGTAATTTAATTTCTAGAAATACTGGAATTTTATATAGGTTAAGGAGTTTTTTCCCTACTACTGTTTTACATACCCTCTTTGGAACATTGATATTATCATACATATATTATGGAATTTTAGCATGGGGCAATAGTTCATTATTATTACTTGATTAACTAGTTAAAATACAAAAGCGAGCCATTATAATTGTTAATAAAACAGGTTTCTATGCCCACACAACATAATTATTTTATTCAAATAGAGTATTAAAACTAACTGACTTATATTTGTATAATATTGGGATATTTATGTATAAATTGTCCAATAACGAACTTCCTGAAAGTTTTACGATAATATTTAAAAAGAATAATTATTTTCATACTTACCCCACTCGGCATAGTGGTTCCTTTCATTTGCCACGAACGCGTACACTATTTGCCCAAAAAACAATTTTATTTTCTGGTCCAAAATTCTGGAATGATCTTCCAAACGAAATTACTACAAGCCCCTCTCTCCGTGTATTTAAACGTAAGTACTCGAAATAATTACTGTTTAGTTAAGTTTCATTAATTTATATAACCTTATTGTTCTTTCATAAGTAAGTTTTTCTATTGTTGTATTCTTATTCGGTTGGATCGATTGTAATACCCTTGGAATATTTCTTTCTATAGTGGTCTAAAAAAAAAAAAAAAAAATTGTTGTTTGGCATGGCACCTTGTCGTCTTTTTTCTTTCTTTTATTCTTTTTTTGTCTTTCTTTGTTCGTTTTCTTTCATTACATTTTGTTTGATTAAATATTGATTAGACACAATTACCCCTGGGAACCAAATGTTTTTACAATCATTGCTTCTTTTTGGTTCCCCCATATTTCACGTTATGTTAATTACAAACAAATTGTTGATTATGTAATATTTTATTGTATATTAGTCTACAATTTATTTATTTAATTGTATTTCGTTTATGAATGTACTGTTTGTTTGTATCATTACTTGTTCAACATTTATTTGTGAAATATGGAAATAAATTCAAATCAAATTCAAATCAAATCATGTGCTGTTTGACAACATTGTACAGGCGTGCGCGAGGTCTTGTGACTTTTGAATTGGGTCATTTTGTCTTCAATCTGTGCTCATTCAGCCATGAAATGATGAATGTAATTGATTTTCACACAAAGTGTACATAACCATTGTAGACACATTGTGGTAAGACGACATCGTGAAACAATTATCGGTTATGACATTATGAGCAATTGTTTAGGGAGCAGTTACTTTTTGTGTTCGGTTTAGTTTCTTGAAAAAGTGAGGTAAATGAGCAGGGGCAAAGCAACCCAAAACATTCGGATTTGGGCACCGAATGCCACTTAAATTAGACGGATTCAATATGTTCATCCTGAAAGGGATCTAGTATGTTTGGTTAAATATCAGCAAGATATTCCTCCTGTTTCTGAACCTATTTTGATCAAACAAAGTTGATTCAGACTTTAAATTGTGTGCTTGCTTTTCAGAATTCTGCACGTAAAGCCAAATGACAGTAATGGGAAACACAAAAGTTGCTAAAATTTGCCGAATGGAAGACCAATCTGGGAGCCATTGGCTATTTCCACATGATGTTACCATGGTTACCATCAAATCACAACAGCCCGATTTTTCACCACTGTCACTGTTTAATTACGTCCGGGATAAAAGGGCGGAAATCACCTGTAACGGGTTAGAGCCAAATAACAGTAATGGGAAAGTTACTGAAAACATCTAAATTTATATTGGTCAAACTAAGCCATAAGTATTGTTAAAAAGGTATTAAAAAAGAGAGCTCAAGGGGGAGTTTGAACACCCCAAACAGCCCCCACCCCCCCCCCCCCCCCCCACCCTTTCTCGGTACGCATATTTAATACATCGCACTCACCTTTATATGTCATGTGACAGAGCAGCCATAAGACACAGATATTGCCCTCCATTCTCGGCCAGAGGACCTGGAAAAACAAGACGCAATAATTATGTAATAATATTGTAATTATTATTGTAAAGGTATGCCACGAAAAAGAAGAATAAACAATTACATGTAGTCAGTTTTAGCGAGTCTTAGT
>JBAMJV010014694.1:0-24280 GCA_037951105.1 Echinarachnius parma
GGATTGTTACAGACTCACAGTATTCCAGACTGATTCCAATGTGCATGCACGTTCTTTAAATACTGGGATAGGTTGGTTAGGGCCTCGAATGTATGGCTTCTGACTCAGGCAATCACATTGATCTCATTGGTCATTGGTTATTGGGCATATACCAAATTAATGCGGAAGGTATATCACGTGCAAATAGTGACTACCTCGGTAGATCAGCAAAGGATCTTGATATCGACGTTATCCTTCTACAAGAAACCCATATACGTGATAAGACGAGTGCATCTAAGCTTCGCGTCACCGCGCCACCGTGAAAGTGGGAGATATAACAATCACAAACATATACAAACCACCGAAAACGAACTGGCCATCTCATGCACTACAGATCCATGCCCACCCTGCTGGAGTCCATGTTTTCATTCACCACTCATCCTGGGGCTATCCCAAAGATGACGAGATTGGAAAGCAATTAGAGATGTGGGCATAAGCCTGCAACCGCTACCTCCTTTATGATGCCAAACAACTGGGAACTTTCCACTCAAGCAGATGGAGAATGGATTACAACCCGGAACTCTGCTTTTTGTCCAAAAAACAACAATGGCAGTCCATACATCTCGCAAGATACTTCCTCACTTACCTCATAGTCAACATCGTCCAGCTCTGATCCAAATTGGTGTAGAGATCTCTCTTATCCAATCAAAGCCCCAACCACAATGGAACTTAAGAAAAGCTGACTGGAAACCCTTTACAGATGATGTGGAGGACAAAATCACCAATCTTGAACCAGTTTCCGAAAGCTAAACATCATTCTGCAATATCCTCAAGGACACTGTCGAGAAACACATCCCTCGTGACTTTCGTAAAGACTACACACCTTACTGGCTGCCAGAATCAGAAGGGCTCCTCAATTAGCAGTATGAATCCGCTGGTGATCCAGATATTTCAACAAAGCTCTTGTATTCTCGTGATACTGCTAGACAAAAGCGCTGGCAAGAGACTGTAGAACATCTCAACTTTACATACTCGAGTCGGTAGGCTTGGAACCTTCTTCGTCAACTCAGAGCAGCAACCCCGGTTCAACATCAACCTCCTATAGTAACAGCAAATGATGTTGCTTCACGCCTGCTCCTCATTTACATGGAACCTTCTACCAAGACATCACGTAGAGAAGTCAATAAGAACCTTTCCAAGTCCTACTCAACATCAGCAAAGACTTCCTCACTTTTACATTACACTAGAGAAGATGTCGACATTGGTCTCTTATCCACAAAATCAGGGAAAGCAGCTGGCATTGATGGTATATACCCATAATTCCTGAAGAACCTTGGGATAGCGGCTGACTGATCTCATTATTCACCTGCATCCACTCTTCCAGTGTTATCCCGAAGGCTTGGAGAGAGACTAAAGTGATCGCGATCCTTAAACCAGGGAAACCTGTGAACGACCATGCAAGCTACCGTCCCATCTCTCTTCTGTGCACATCGTACCAATTGTTTGAGCGTCTCTTTCTGGTCAGGCTTACCCCATTTGTAGAACCTGTGCTACCAAAGGAGCAAGCAGGCTTCAGACCAAAAATGAGCTGTTCCGATCAAGTCCTAACCCTCACTACATTCACAGAGGCAGGATATCGGCGCGCTCTTAAAAGAGGTGTGGCACTGATTGACCTCTCATCAGCCTACGACACTGTAAGGAGATGTGGCCTGCTGCTCAAAGCCTTCCGCATCTTCAAGTATCAGACAACCATGCACATCCTCGCTTCCATACTCGGCAAAAGAAGATTTAGAGTTTCACTTTGAGGACAAACAAGCTCGATTAGAACCCTCAACGACGGCCTCCCTCCAGGATCTGTCTTGGCCCTGATGATTTTCAACATGTATGTAAGCGACATGCCGGAGACTACTTCCAGGAAATTTGCCTATGCAGATGATCTTGAATTGGTTACCCAATCCACCGATTTCATTGTCCTTTGTCTTAGCACAACCCTCACCGTAGACATGAAGAAGATGAAGGACTACTTCACCTACTGGCGCCTTCGTCCCAATCCTACTAAGACTACAACTATTGTCTTCCACCTCAGTACCCGACAAGCAAACACAGAACTGAAGTTCACCTTCTGTGGCAAAATAGTCAAGCATGAACAGTTCCCCAAACAACTTTAAGAGTTACCCTGGACCACAGCCTCACCTATCATGAACATCTGAAGAGGTTTTCTGGAAAACTGAAAAACCAGAGTCAACATTATCTAGCTAGCAGGAAACAGCTGCGGTTCCAGCATACACACCCTTCGAACGATCTGCACAGCACTAGTGTACTCTGTTGCAGAGTGCTGCTCATCAGTGTGGGCAGACTGCTGCCATACCAATAAGGTACATGTAGATGTTATCTGAAATTGAGCTATGAGAATAATTACTGGCACTCTTGCTCTCTCTCTCTCTCACATTGCTCCCCCTCGAGTACGCAGGCGTGAGATAATGCGCAAGGAACGTCACCGCACCTCCACCAATCCAGACCTACCTATCCATGAGGACCTATAGGACCTACCCAACATGCGCCTTAAATCACGGACAACCTTTTGGTCTTCTGCAAAGTTCGACCTAAAAGGAAAATATAACCAAAATTGGGTGAAGTCTGACTTCCCTAATCAAGACCTTGTACAGGACTCTACGTCAGAGCAGGCTTCAACCTCCCTAGAAAGCAATAGGTGAACAGGATGAGAACACTCCATGCAAGGTCAGCCCATCATCTCCATCGATGGAAAATGAAAGAAAACCCTGCATGTGACTGCGGGAATCCAGACCAGACTTTAATTTATAGAATGCGCATACATATATATGTTTCGGAAATAATATCACTAGTGATATTCGTTTGTCTCGCAATGTATGGTCAACTAGGAATCTAAAAGATCATGACGTTTCGTGTGCCGCTGCAACACTTTGTCAAATGATATAATGTAATGTAGACAACCGGTTTTTATGCTCTACCGTGGCTCCAAACGCAAAATCTCGCATAAGCGAGTAGTACGTTCCTAATAGGTCAACAACGGGCCGCGCCGATTGGCCGGCGCACACGGGCACTCAACCAATCAACGGAACACTGGTTCGGCCCGCCTGCCGAACCAGCGTACGATACGTCGCCATGACACTACCCCGACCAACCGGCCCCCCACCGGCTGATTCGAACCCACGGTAGAACCGAGCCACCTTCTTGCTACAACACCATTGCTTGCTTGAGACACGAAGCCTTGTTAAAGGCTAGCCGCGCTGCAGTTTCGGATGCGTGGTTCAAAAGTTCATCTCACCATCGATGTGAACAAAATAGATAATGTGTACTGCGCGCTGTTCGCATGCACTGGCCGATAGATGGCGCTGTAAACAAATTGAAATACAAACCTGAAATGAAATTTTGATCAAAACACCAACAAATATTTAATTGCATCAAATTTAGGGCAAATGTTACTCTAAATTGAAAATTATGCACTGGTACCACAATTGAAGTAGTGCAAATACTATATTATCAGGTTTCAATCATATAATTGAGGATTTAATGATTAAGACTGGCTGTGACCAATACTCAACTATCCCTTTAAGAGATCAGCGTGAGAGCTTAAGAGAGGGGTGAAATGCGTGTGTCACACGCTCAATGCGTGAGACTTGGCAACCCTGCATTTCTCGCAGACGTCGTCAAGTAAACGCAAAGTTTAAACAGTGTCATGTCGTAAAAATGTACGGTGCGCTTGGCTTGGACTGATGCTTCTCGGTCGTACAGTACGCGTGCAAGCAATTGCTGGGGAACTTTCGGCCGACATCGATTGCAGCTGTTGTCTAATGGCGCTGATCTGAGCGCGGCTGATCACCCATGGCCTGTCGCTGGCAGGGGTACCCGCCTGGCAGGGCCGGGCAAGACCAGTCCAAGTGCAACAATTGATCTTGGTAGGTATACAGTTAAAGTGTAAAGTGTCAGATATCCCTGGTCATTTTGAACCCATTGAAACCCTATTTTTGCACTATTTTTTTGCTATTTTTTTTGCTATTTTTCCACTAAATGGATGATTTTTTGACTATTTTTTCAAAAAATAGTATAAGAATAGCTTATTTTGTACTATATTTTTTTAAATAGTAAAAAAACCTATTTTTTTACTATTTAAAAAAAATAGGCTATTTTTCACTATTTTTCAAACTTTGAAATCACATCAACAATTTTTGGCTATTTTGTTCACTCTGAATTCTACATCCACTATTTTTTGGCTATTTTTTTCACTCTGAATAAAACATCAACTATTTTTGGGCTATTTTTTCACTCTGAATTCCACATCAACTATTTTATGGCTATTTTTTCCACTTTGAACTATTTATTTCCTATTTTCCCCTTTGTAATAAAAAAATGTACACACACAAACACACATACAAAAAACACGCACATACGCACACAAACGCACATACACACATACAAACACACACACGTACACACAGTCACACACACACATACACAAAAACATACGCACACACATACATGCAGACAGACACACACACACAGGCACACATACATACATGCAAGCACACGTGCACAGACGTACAGACACAAACACACACACTTGCGTACACGTAGGTACAGACACAGCTTACATACATACATACATACATGCATGCACACATACACAAACGTGCATGCACGCACAGTATACGTGCTCTCTCTCTCTCACACACACATACACACACACACACGCACGCACGCACGCATGCACACACACACATACATACACAAATATACACACACACAAACATACTTACGACCCGGTCATTGCATGCACATGTACTATAGGCAGGTTTGACTGTAGTTCAATGTGTACAAATTGAAATACAGAAAGAAAAAAAATCAAGGCCATCTCTCATTGGTTAGTTTCTGTCATGTGATATCCCATCATGCTATATTCACAGCCATTTTGTTTTGAGGGAAGCATGCATGCCAACTAGCTTGTACTCCTCATTTTTGGTGATAATTTTGCAGTTTTGGGTGAGAAAATTGTGTTTTTTAATAATATTCATTGCATGCATTACTAATTTACTGACATTTATTTCCCTAATCAACACTATAACTATCAAATTACCAGAGTTGCTACTTTTGTGAAATCAAGCATGTTTTTGCATGCAGTCCCATCTATTCAAATTTGTGTGTGCTCATATAATTTTTGATGGGATGTAAAATACACTCTTCTGCTTATATGCATGTGCACTGAATGATTATGGGATATTATTTTAATTTCCTTTCCAATTATCACTGGCTTATTTGTTGAAACCTATAGCTCTATATTCAGAAAAACAATTATACTTTGAATGAACATTAAAAGACAATTTCAAAATATAGTTTTTAAAAAATAGCCAAAAAAAAATCGTTTTTCAAGATTTGTCTCAAAAAATAGCCTAAAAATCTATTTTTTCCCTATTTTCTTCAGAAAAATAGCCAAAAAATGCATTTTTTTAAATATTGATTTCGCGTTCCAAATATCGATAATAAAAATAGGGTTTTTTTTGCAATTTTTTCGTACTATTTTTATACTATTTAAAAAAATAAAAATAGCAAAAAATAGATTTTCGAGGACTATTTTTTGGCTATTTTTTGGCTATTTCTTTTCAAGCAGGGATTGCACAAAATGACATTTGAGACTTCAATCCTATATCAATATCATTGTAAAATACAATTGAAAGATTTGTAAAAGTTTGAAAGAAAACGAACACTGTTTACCTAATGAAAAACCGAACATTGAGTTCATATTTTATCACCGAATACTGATGACGATGGCCTGCCGTAGATTTGTCACAGTAATAATCATCCGTTTGATCTTGACGATATCCGCACCCGTGTATACATACAGACGGTACGGAATTCATGGAATTTGCGCGCGCTCGGCTCAACATGTCTGGTCGGGAAGGTTTCCCAAGCGCGCTGGCCGGACGTGTTCAGCTACGGCAATAGTACTTTTTATCAAAAGCGTTAGCAACGCTTTTGAAATAATGATTTTCAATGATAAATATCTTCATACTAAAGGGACATTTAATCAAATCTAGCCCTGTTTTATTCTTCTCTTACCATAAGCTAAACAATTAGAATTACAACACGGCAGAAGAGAAACGAGGAAGCTCTAAGTATTTTCCGTGGAGTTAGACACTTTACAGGCGTCATTTTAAGTTATTATATCTCCAAGACCAAGGACATGAGTCATGAATATTGTGAATGGTCACTAGTGCTAGTAGGACAAAGAACGTTTAACCAAAACCCAAATGGTAACTAACTTGGTAACTAACTTGTCGATTGGTCTACAAAATTGTACAGAGTCAGAGACAGTACCGCCATTTGCTACTCTCATGATTTGGTCTACTAGAAAATTATAAATTTGGGGGCTTATGATTAGTGTGATTGGGGTGTTGATTAGGGTTAGTGTCACACATAGGCAGGGCTCCACACTCGCACTGGCCCGCTGGCCCGGGGCCAGTGAAATTACACTTTGGGCCAGCAAAAATGTATAATAGTCATGTTTTGGTGGCCCGATTGGGCAAGCAGATGTTCAACCCGACTTTGACAATAATTAAAAAGTCTTATTTTCTTCCATGTCATGCTTGATCTATAATCACAGGTTTGATCAGAAAATAGTGATATCTGATATGGATGTTGTACAGTGCAGGACCTGGTAAGGTATAGTGCACCGGATAAGGAGAGGGCGCTAATTTAGCTAGTCGTAACGTAGGTGACTCTTGCTGATCTTGTTGCGGAACACCTCTGGTGATGAACTATCCACCACTTCGTTTGGGAGTTGATTCCAGGCCAGCGTAGTTTGTACAAAATATGACTGTTTAAGTTGCTCTGTTTTACAATACTTAATGCTTGTAATTATTTGTTACCTGTCTTTCTAGTATATTTTGGGTTTCAAAGTCAGTGAACTGTCTGGCTCTGATATTTCTTCTAGGTCTTGATTTAGCTAGAAAATTACCAATGGGTAGGGCTGGGACCAACCCCTCGACCACCTTGAAGAAGGATGTTAGCTTCAGTACTTGGCGTCGTGATGCTAATGTTGGAATGTCGAGTCTTTCCCTCATTTTGGTCATCGAGCCTGGGTCACACGAAGTGTAGTCGGCTGCAATGAACCTCACTGCTCTCCGCTGAATACTCTCCAGTCTCGAAATGTCCTTTTGTAGGTAGGGGTCCCATACACAGGCGCTGTACTCGAGGATGGAGCGTACCAATGCAATGTATGCTGTTCTTTTGCATTGTTCTGGGAAGAAGTTTAAGTTGCGACGCAGAAGTGCTAAAATTGCATTCGCCTTTGCAGTTTTGGTGATGTGTTGGGTTCACATCAGATCTTCCGCGAGGGTGAGACCAAGGTATGGATGTTGGGTAGTGTGTTTCAGGATATGTTTTTTTATGGTGTAGAAGTAGGAAGTCTTGGAGTCAGTACTAATGACGTGGTATTTGTCTGCGTTGAATGTCATCCCCCATTTGGTAGCCCATTGTTGAAGTTTAGTGAGGTCATCCTGTAGTTTCAGATGGTCTCGCTGATTATTTATCTGCCTGTAAAGAACTCAGTTGTCAGCGAAACGGCGAACTTGAGACTTCACCTCCTCTGGCAAGTCGTTAATGTGACACAAGAAGAGGATTGGACCAAGTACTGTTCCTTGAGGCACACCTGAAGTTACAGTCTCAGTACTTGAGTGCTCTCCATCTACCACTACTTTCATATTTCTCTCTGTGAGAAAGGACTGTAGCCACTGGTGTATTGGGCCGTATATACCGTAGTGGTTCAGCTTGTGTAACAGCAGTGAGTGAGGCACAGTGTCAAACGCCTTAGCGAAATCCAGTATGATGATATCAGTCTGAGTTTTCTTGTCATGTGCGAGCAGAAGGTCGTGGAATGTAGTGAGTAGTTGAGTCTCTGTCGAGTGACCAGACCTGAAACCGTGATTAAGTGAAGATAAGATGTTGTTTTCTTGAAGATGCTGAAGAAGGTGTCTGCATATGATGTGTTCAAGCTGTTTACATGACACAGATGTAAGGGAGACTGGTCGATAATGTTTCTGGGGTCTCTATAGTTGCCTATTTTCCCCCTTTTACACGGAAAATAACTTGTATTACTATAGTTGCTGTTATTCAAAAGGTTGATACAAGCGGAACAAAAAATATATTTTACTAGTGCTGTTGATGAGTCCCGGGTTCCCGGGTAGCCTAAACATGTTGAGTCCTGGGCGCAAAAATCGATTCTCGATTTCCCGAAAAAAAGCAAGTGCCCTCATTGAACCCAAGAGTTATCATATTCATTCAAGTTACATAAATGCGCTAATTTTTTGTCACCCAGCTGGCGTGACATGCCGATCGTGTAATCAACAAATGGGTAAATTTCGGGTACCCGGGACTCGCCTGAAAAATTATCGTGAGTCCTGGGTAGTAAATACTCCCGAAATCAACAACACTATATGTTACGCTTCGTCTCACACCGCCGTACATTCCTAATACAAGTCACATAGCTTTCTATATATATCATAATTGGCTAGAAGACACTAGGTTTGTTTATCCGAGTCAAATATGATACAAATTGAGTTGCTTTTGTCAGAAAACAATCATTGCCAAACTTTATCAGTTCTTATATCGATTTAATTGTAGGGCAAGTCCAAAATAACGCGCGCGTTAGGTATAGGACATTTCAGAGACTTTCACCCCCAATAAAATGTAGAGGGACTTTGATTTTATTGTTTTACCATGTCCATTACTGGCATCTATGAGAAGAATAACCTTGGTAAAGATGGTGACCTTTGACGTTTACAATGATATTTTATTAAATGAAATGTATCGCGTTACGTACGGGACCAGAAGAAATGAGATTTCTTATCAAGTTGAAAACCCTCTGAAAGTAATTTAGGAGACAAGTTGTAATGTGGTACTAGATTGTACAGTAAGTACTGTAGTTTATTGAGGCAAAGTTTAATTTCATCACGAAGAACGCTTTTCTTGCAGGCTCTAATTAATTTTGGTAAAGACGTGTTACGTTACGTATGGGACATTTTGTCCCCATTCGTTTAACGTACATGGAAATCAATATTTAAAGGGCAATGCAACTCAAGAATAGAGTTTATTATACTTTATACATCTTAATATGCCTATTTATTAAAGGGCAATTCCATAAATAAGAAGATATACCCACTGTTATAGGAAGGGAAGTAACCAATTAGTGGGGTGTTAATTAGTCGGAAGTGAGTCACTTCCGATGACGACGTCACAAACAGAAAGTTAGTCACTGCCGATGACTACGTCAAGGTGTGAAATGGTCATATCCATTGTCTAATTAATGATGTGTCTTACTTCCATTCCTCCCTATATTCTTTAGGCTGTGATTGGCTGAGTAATTAATGAAGTGTTTCGTGATTGGTGGAGGAATATCCATTGGCTAATTAATGATATGTCGTACTTCCATTCCTACCTATATTATTTAGGCTGTGATTGGCTGAGTAATTAATGAAGTGTTTCATGATTGGTGGAGGAATATTTAGTATGCTGTGATTGGTTGATGGGAAAAGAGGGTTGGTGCATGGGAGTGAGTGGATAGGGTATTTATGGTGAGACAGTTGGTGGAGAAAAGTCACCACCAAAATGAAATATCGCGATAGTTTTAGCGGTGCCATAGAAATAATTTGTTGATGATATATAAAATGTTATAATATTTTTAAAATATGTGAAGAAGAAATTAATGGAAAAGCAATTGGCAACAATAGTCAGATTTGACTGATTGCCACCAAACCAAACAACAACAACAACGGTGAAATGTCATTCTTGAACCCTCTTTGGAACTGCCTCTTGGATTACCACATTTGCTAATTACAACGATCATTATAGTGTCATCTAAAAGTATATTTCCGTAGATTTTCACACCGATTTTTTTGTTGTTGTTGTTGTTTTAAGATAGTGATCTTTTCATTCATTCACACAATTAAAACGTGGCTTATAATTATTTGTATGTCTATTACTATACCTTTATATATGTATACTGTATTTATGTGTTTTTTCCAAGTATATGATATAATCGACACATTAACATTATTATCGCCTGAGAAGATTTAGTGTTTTTGACAAACCCGTTTGTTACCTCAGTGGTTGGCGCGTTCGACTCGGACGCCCGGGATCCCCGGTTCAAAACCCACTATCGGATGAGTCTTTGGCAATAAATTCGATCGAGCTAACTCCCGTTGTGTGTTACCGCCCTCCCCCGTGCTTCCTGATGCAGGAAAAGGATTGTATTCACGGAAAACACTCAGTCCCTCGGATAGGACGTTAATTGAGGTCCCGTGTGTGAGACAGTCATACATCATGCACACTAAGAACCTAGTCTACTTCTCGAAAAGAGTAGGGTGTATAACCCGGTTGACTAGCCCTGCTATAATCACACTCAAACACATACTGCAAAAATCTTCAGATTTGAAGATGGCAGTCGTGTAGAGAGGCACAAAAGTTTGTAACACAGAGGGCAGTATAGCTTTTTACATATGTACTATATAATACAAATATATATATATATATATATATATATATTGTGTCAAATTTATGTGAGTGGATAGAATTATATTCTAAAGTGTAAATGAACATGGTGATTAATTGAGGGTAGTAGCGATTTGCCCTTTTAAGGAGATACTTTCATCAAGTATTGATAGCACTTTCAAGATTGTATAACTATCTAGTGCAAAGCATTGTTTGTTTTTTTCTTCTTTTTTTCAAACTAACAATCAACAGGCAGACATGTTTCAAAATGGACGACACACACACAATTGAAGGAAATTAGACAGTCATTTCTTCATTTATATTAGTTTATTATACATTACGTTACACCAATTACATAGGCAAATTTGAGTTATTACATTGTGAATCAGTTGATTTATTTGTTGATTATAATAATACAATACAGCTGGTGTTCTTTTGTGTTAATACTAACATAACTACTACAGATCGTCTTTCTATACCTTTATTATTGTCAATACTGGCATATTTAGAGTAACTATACGATTGCAAAATGCTGAAGGGGTAGAACAAATACCGCAATTTAAATTTATAAGTTAATAGGTACTTGTTTGCAATCATTGGAAAAATATAGGCATATAGGTGTAGCTTGAAAGACAGAATCAATTATAAATGTCTCAATATGAAGCGGCTTTCTTGGTTAAGTCATTACAAGTAGTTTAACGCATTATCAATCTGCGTCCTCCTCGCCATCTTCCTCTAGATCATCAGTTTGAAGGAACAACGCATTGAATTTAAAATGATGTTTTGGTAACACTCTGCGTAAGGCTTTGTCAAGACCCATGCCTTTATCTATCTTCCCTTGGACTTCATCAATGAGTTATGTCATCTTTAAGATGAAAATAGCTGAATAGAAAATCTTTATAGGTATCAAAAAAGCATCTCTTGACCACCCACATCGTTTTTACATCTGCCTTTTCCCTTGCATTCCTTTTACTCAAGCCTTCTTGTATGTACTTTTCATATTTCTCAGTCCATGCGTCATTTGTTGTTTCTTTGGCGTCGTCCAACCAATCTTGAAAAGCCGCATTGTCTTCTAGATCAGAACTGTATTCAGTGTCTCCTTCACTTTGTGACGAGGTATCGTCTCCATCAGAGTCGTTGTGTTCACTATCGATAGATTCGCTATCGCTTCTTTCCAAGGCTCCCGCATTGATCATCGTATCCTCGGTAAACCTTTTTTATGACAACCTTCATAGTACATTTCATGTTCATTATTATCCATTGCAGACCCCTCTTCTGCATGGATAGTTTCAGTGTGTCTTGTCAAATTATACTGTCTGCTGAACATTTTGTGACACAGTGGACAGGTATGCATTTTGACCGATGAGGTAAAATTAATGTTTGCTCTTTGAACACGTGTTAGTGATTAACAAGGAATGAACAAAGTCATTCATTAATATATTGACGAGTTAGATTTGAAATCTGTCAAGTCACTGTTTGCTAGTATGAGTGCTCATCCCTACTCGCAAGATTGATCATGGCACTCACACGACTGTTAAGTGTAATCACCTTGCAATATTGAAGTTATTATCACCTAGACAGAATGATTTTCGCAGAGGTCGTAATATGGTTCGTATCAATTTGGAACAACACGGAACAACTCGGAGCAACTCGGAACAACTCGGAGCAACTCGGAGTAAACTCAGAGTAAACTCGGAGCAAACTTGGAACAACTCGGAGCAACTCTGAGTAAACTTGGAACAACTCGGAGTAACTCGGAGTAAACTCGGAGTAAACTTGGAGCGACTCGGAGCAACTCAGAGTAAATTCGGAACAACTCGGAGTAAACTCAGAGCAACTCGGAGTAAACTCGGAGTAAACTTGGAGCGACTCGGAGCAACTCAGAGTAAATTCGGAACAACTCGGAGTAAACTCAGAGCAACTCGGAGTAAACTCAGAGCAACTCGGAGTAAACTCGGAGCAACTCGGCACAACTCGTAACAACTCGGGACAGCTCGAAAAGGGGTCAGAATAATTCAAACATATTTGAAATATTGACCCGAGCTTGGATCGGCTTTACAAAACTAAATGAAAATCACTTTACATATAATAAATAAGGATGATTACCCTCAATGTCATTTGAGACTCGATATTCTCAACAAGGGGATCAGGACATGTTCAAACATGTTTGCCATTATCGTCGAAGAAAACCTTGCAAGCAAGGTTTAGTATACACGAGTTAGTTCGAGTATACTTCTTCGACAATAATGGCAAACATGTTTGAACAAAATGATAACAATAATGTTGGCGAAACTTCCAGCTTCGATCAACACTCTACGGGAATCCCCGACATCGAGCGCCTGGCTGGTCGGCCTGGCCTCAACATAGCTTACCGCCTAGCGGCCTAGCTAGATGTACGAAAATCCCACGAAAATATTGTATTATTCGTACAATTTTATTTCTGTTACTGTGTCTGTTTGGTGTTGACGTTTGATATCAATGTAGTATCATCAGTTACCAAATATATCTCGATAAATGCCGATTCTAGGTTGATAAATGGCTCCTCGTCCTCCGTTGAAACACTCATCATGCTCATTCTTGGTTCCGAGAACTTCAAAAGTTAGCTCAAAATCACTGTAAATCATGTACTGAAAATACCGCATGACAATAGCGACCACTGTGACACATGCGAGTAGCGCATCGCACGTAGCGCACATTACTTATATATATACACGTATTCATCACTCATACACACACGTATTGATACGCGTCCGGGCCGATTCACGTAACTAAAAAACAGATAAAAAAAAAAAAACAAGGGTAAAAAGAAACAATCATTGTGATTGGACAAAACAAATTGAGACTTTATCTTTTACATCATCCATTTCCATACTTCTCGACCAATCACAGTTGAGCTTACAGCTCATGATCTGACTCACTAAGCATGCAGGAGCTTGTCAAAGTGCGGGCCGATTATATCGGCCCAAACGTTTTGGTGGCGGAACCTGGGCCGATTTAATCGGCCCGTGACACTGGGAGGGTTAAAAGAAATGATTTTGTGGCCTGATGTATTGTTGGACGGTGCCCTGACGGGTTGTGGGGCGGGATTGAGTCGGCCGACTCTATTTTGTCTTACTTTTTAAATTGTGACTTTGGGAATAGTGTAGTGATTTTTGTGTGTATGTTGTTTTGTAAGTTGTAATATTTTGTTTATTTAATTTAGTATGTAAAGCGCATATAGAGTAATTATCTGACTATTATGAGCTATATAAATGTATATTATTATTATTATTATTAATAGTAAAGTTTTAAAGAGTCCTTATGTCATCATCGACATATCGTACACTCTTAGTTTGTATTAGTCAAAAGTGGGCAAAGATTTGTCAAAGTGGCAGTAAAAATTCGTCACGCTTTCATGTCGATCACTTTTTGTCAATTGAAAAATCATTATAGTAGTTTGACGAATTAAAAATCGGCAGTTACAAATGTATGTCTTTACGTTACGAATGTAAATCATGTTTTGACAAACTTCTGCAACTGACGAATCCAACAAGCACGAATTGACAAATGGATATTGTCATTCTGATTGAGCACGACAAATCTTATCAGACAGGACAAATTAATTGACGAATTTAGACATGCATTACGAATTTGGGAATTAAACGGGTTTCCTAATCTTAAAAGATTCGTCAGTAATCACTACGTGCGCATGCGCGAGCGCGCGCGACGCGGTCGGTCCGGCCTGTACGCGTACTCGACTCATTATGCGCGCGTGTACACAAGTAGTACATTATATTACTATACGAACGTACGTACCATTATTCATATAACGCATTAATTATAACGTGTGAAGTGCGCGCGTGTATTATTACTTGTTATTACTGTTACCGTATAGATCTGATCGTCATATAGTCGCGTTGCATGCAACAATTATTCAAGTTAGAGTAAAAAACCGCACTAATGCTACTGGGACTATACTTCAAACAATCTATTCTATTTACCGACCGAGTCAAGACACATCAGGTCGACAAAGACAACGTGACAACTGAGAACTGAGACTTAATTCTGTCAACAAATGCACGTATTGTAGACGACGCAGAGCCATCGATCTACTACAGTCTTTACAGATGTCAAACTTTTTTGTGACACATTTGTGTAATCACGATACGA
Source organism: Echinarachnius parma (assembly GCA_037951105.1). Lineage (NCBI taxonomy): Eukaryota > Metazoa > Echinodermata > Echinoidea > Clypeasteroida > Echinarachniidae > Echinarachnius > Echinarachnius parma. The sequence goes on from JBAMJV010014694.1 coordinate 14,650, forward strand.
ATGATTCGTCACACGCTGGGTTTTCGTGCAGTGCTGAATGACGAATTCATTTTCTTGCCTGACAAAATGTTTGCCATACATTACGAATTAATTTCCATGCATGACAAATTAATTTCTTAGCATGACGAATCAAAATGAAAATTCGTCAAATAAGACCCCTTTTCATGACGAATTAAAATTCGTCAAATGACAAATCTTTCCCCCTGAAATATTTGACGAATTAGCATTAATCAATATGTAAAATTAATTTGTCAAGGAAATCTGCTTGCATGACGAATTCATTTTATGAATTAAAAGTTTGTCGAATAAGACCATGTTTTGACGAATTTTATTTCGTCAATTGACCAGGTATTTTTAAGAGTGTACGGATTGAAATCAATTTGTACGGAATGCTATATCATGCTTAATTGTTGAAAAATGTCATCCAACATTAATGCCTTACACAATAATCGCAGTGTATTTAATCATCTTTTATTTTATACAGCCCGACGTGTAGTGTTTCATGTATTGTAGGTATACAGTTGTTTCCCGTTGTTTCTGGCCTAGGCTAGACTAGTCTTGGCTAGTCTTGTCGCTCAGAGGCCAGAGTCATTAGACTAGTGCAAGCAAAGTAGATCTAGGGCCTTCTATGCCTTCTTTGTTTTGTCCTGTTGACATTTATAATGTCGAATATAATAAAAGGTCATCCTGGTCATTTTGAACCCCTTGAAAACCTATTTTTAAAATATTGTTTAGCTATTTTTCCACTAAATGGATGATTTTTTGAATATTTTTTACAATTTTGTTTGAAATAGTAAAAAAAATAGGCTATTTTTTCACTATTTTTCCAACTTTAAAATCGCATCAAAAAATGTTGGGCAATTTTTTCACTCTGAATTCTACATCAACTATTTTTGGGCTATTTTTTCACTCTGAATAAAACATCAACTATTTTTTTGGCTATTTTTTGCACTTTGTTAGAACAATCAACTAATCAACTATTTATTTCCTATTTTCCCCTTTGTAATTCAAAAAATGTACACACACACACACACATAAAAAAAAAAACACACATGTGCACACAAACAAACAAACATACGCACATACCCACATACAAACACACACACGTACACACAGCTATCACACACACACATACACGCAAACATACGCACACACATACATACATGCACGCACACATATATGGGCTATTCCACGTCACTCACATTACAGTGGCTCCAAAATCACAACATGTTTTCACACTCTATTTCTTTTTAAAAAGAAGCTGTCACCTCAATTTTTTTTTTATGACATACCACTAGGGCAAACCCATCCGCAAAGGATAGTAAATGACTCAACACTTTTTTAGAGGAGGTTTTAATGAGCGTCACTCACGTTACGCGGCTTGCCCCCAGTAAATTTTCAATGAACTTTGCATGAAACGCAAGCTAAAACTATAACACTTCAGAGCAAATTATGTTGATGCAACTTGCTATTACTTCCCAAGATCATATTAATACTGTTTAAAGTTAGCCTCTATCATGCATTTTTTAAAGAACGGACAGTAAACAAAAAATGGACCGTCACTCACGTTACTTCACTCATGTTACAAAATGAAAATGCCATAGCTATAACATGGGTTTTTTGACATTACATGCAAATTCAATTCTTTTGCAAAGAATTGTGTTAAAAGCCTAAATTAATGATAGAGGCATTCACAACTTTCTGCTATAATTATTTTGCCAAATTTGTATTTTTGGTTAAATAGCAATATTAACCCCTTTACCACGCCATTTGATATACTGCTTCAATAGCTATATACGAGATTATTTTACGGACCGGTCGAATTACCGCATTGGGCGCGCACAAAAGAACCGATCGATATCTGCTTGACCATGGCATTGTATTCACTTCTATTCATCCTAGCGTGAGTTCGCTGGTCAGGTAGTACACACAATAGAGGCGATTGATAAGCATCGTATAGGCTCAGCGAAGCGAAAATCTGGCAACTTCTGTGAACTGGCTTGTATATGTGTTTGTATACGAATATCCTGAAAGTAGACTTGTGTATTACCATGATAAAATTGTAATAAAACAATAACCACGCAACTAGAGTCTGAGAAACTTGATATACATGTAGCCAAGGGTTCAATCGTTGTATTCAGCTAACTAATATTGTACTTACAAGATGCATACATGTATGTTTATGCAATTAATATAGCCCTTTCTCGGAACTGAGAAACCTCGGTTCCCGTATATGAGTAGGCGCATCGGGAACCGAGAATTCTCGGTCCCCGTAGTGATCGGGTTAATGTACACAAGGATATGTATCGTCACTCACGTTACAGTGTTATAGCAATGGGGTTTTTGTGACATTACATTCAAATTATTTTTCTTCAAACAATCGTGTTAAAAGCCTAAATTAAGGATCTTTAGAGGAATTCACTACTTTTGGGTATGACTATTCATAAAAAATGTTACTTTTGGTAACTAGCAGTAATAATTTGCACTGGCAATATCGTCACTCACGTTACATTTGTCACAGTGATGCTACATGATGTTCCCAGTCAATATGAACCTTATAATTTTTGGAGGACATCTAGGCCTGGTAGTAGGAGTAAAATCTAGTTTAGCCCCAATTTACTCTCATTAAACAATAGAAATAGAGAGAAAATTGTACTTTTTTCGTCACTCACGTTACATTTCCACATGTCCTGTGTACTAGAATATATTGTCAAAAAAACCCATCTGATAAGCCTACAAAACACTATCATTTAGAAAGTTAGACACATTGTCAAACAAATGAAGTCAGAATTATTAAGTTTTTCTCGGAATTAAATGAATAATATGCCCTTGATTAGGTGGCAGTGATATTTTTCAGAAATTTAATGAAAAACAAATTTGAGCAATAAAAGTGGCGGCAATTTCCGTAAAATTATCAAAACACCACAATATCTTGGATTTTAACACTTCAGGTTATATATGTTGAAGTAAAAAATAACAAAAAGTTCCAAAGACAAATTTGAAATGTCATCATTTTGGGCATACCTCCGTGGAATAGCCCATATACAGACGTACAGACACAACCACACACACTTGCGTACATGTACGGACACAGCATACATGGGTCATTTCACCAGGTTGGGACATGATGTGTGTTTTGCTTTAAAAAATGTATGTATCATCAAAGTACCATTGATTTTGATTCAGTTATTTTAGGTAACATTCACCTTTGGATTTGCAAGTAATTGACAAAGTTTGAAGCCATTCCAATGTCTCTTTAGAAAAATATGATATATAATGTATCAAATCTAACCGTAACATGACACGGTGTCATGTTACGTCACCATTTCACTTATTTACATTTTGTTTACCCTTACATTGAGAATTATTCAAAATCATTTTGTATACTATTTACAAGGCATGCTTTGTACCAAAATAAAGTTTAATTATGGTAGTCAGTGGCTAAATAGAGCAGTAAAATTGACGTTTTGACATAACATGAAACCATGACTCTCATATTTTCTGTTTTTTCTGCTAGATTAGGATATTTACTACCAAAACAAAGGTTTCTGTTATGGTAGTAAATGTCCTAATCTAGCAGAAAAAACAGAACATGTGAGAGTCATGGTGTCATGTTACGTCACCACGTCAAATTTACAAAATAGCTTGGACTTGCCCATAACTCTATGGTAGTAACAGAGTAGTAATATATATTAATATTCATGAGCAGCATACGAAAATTCATGATGCTCATTAGATATGCAAAATACGCAAAATAGCTAACAACGATTTTTAATAGGATTTTTTTTTTATAACTGGTTAGAAAATGAGTACTGCTGCTCAAGAATGTATGAATATTCATAAGCAGCAAGCAGTGTTACTTGCTCAATTAACTTGTAACTTTTTAACTAACCAATATTTTGTATGTGAGAAAAGGGTATAAGTTGCTGAATGCTACATTTAAAAGCAAGCTCTTGTCATGCCCTAAACAGGACTAAACATGACTACAGGGTATTTAACAAAATAAAAAATAAACAAATAATGATCGGGCCACCAAACATTGAAATATGCGTTTTTTACTGGCCCGACAGCAATTTTTGGTGGCCCCGGGCCATCGGGTCTATGCTAATTTAGAGCATTGCATGAGATATTTCAAAAATGTGTTCAATGTGTTACGTATAGGACATCCACATACAAAGTCAATGTAGCTGGGAGACTTTGTGGCAGATAGGCAAATATTAATTTTGGGACTGATATTGTCATGATATCAATGTTAATGAGTACAGAGGAAGTAATCAGGTCTATGAACTTTTTTTTAGAAGTGGAGCCATTTAAATAAAATAATAACATATCTTACAGAAAATTTTATAAAACCTAACTATAGACAGTCCGAGGCAGAATAAATATGCTGCACAATCATATTTTCGCAATATTTCGTATGTGACATCGACGCACAATTTTGGCGATAAAAACGCCATCAAACATCATATGAAGACAATTTTTGAGTTTGAAATTTGTATTGCATGGCTTAGAGTGGGCGCCCTACTCAACAATGAGGGCGCTATTTATCAAAAAAAGCACAGAAATACAAAATAAATACTAGAAGCCCAACTGAATAAGCGTATAGCGTTTTAGAGATAGGCCACACCTTTATTAGCAAGTTTGTGAAAATACGCACCGAATGTCATGCAAATGAGGTAGTACGTCAGATTTTTTTCATTTGAATAAATTATCAGACGTGGATTCATTGGATAAATGAACACATTACGCAAAAAGCTAAAGTAATTACGCATTGCGCACTTGCAGTTGCCATGGCATTTAAACACGCACTTCTCAGCAAAATTGCGCTTCATAATACCAAAGACGCTTAAGTATTCTAATTCATCTCTATTATTTTAATTACGCGCAGTACTAACAGTTACGCGATGTCATGTATTGAATTGCGCACAATCAAGAAACAGGGGATTTCCCTACTAGGATCAAAATATTGTTTTTCATTGTGACGTCATAACAGAGGCATACCATCAATTCGTGCGTGATTATTGTGAAGTTCGCGCCCGCGCATTATTATGAATGAATTTACGCTAATATTACCATGGCAGCCAGTCGAATTAACATAACAATCGGTGGTTCTCTTCATTAAAAATTTGGCCAACTCCCATTTTGAGTTGGGGGGGGGGGCCTGAAAAAAAGATAGAAAACGCAAGAGTATACCGTAAGCTTCAAAATTATATATGACGTGTTGGGAAAGCTTTGAAGGAAGTAATAAAGTGATACCTGTAAAGTGTCAGATATTGCACAAAATGACATTTGAGACTTCAATCCTATATCAATATCACTGTAAAATACAATTGAAAGATTTGTGAAAGTTTGAAGGAAAACGAACACTGTTTACCAAGTGAAAAAAACGAATATTGAGTTCATATTTTATCACCGAATACTGATGGTCTGCCATACATTTGTCGCAGTAATGAATGATCCGTTTGAGATATTCGCACCCGTGTATGTTTACACACGTAGTACAGAATTCATGGAATTTGCACTCGCTTGGCTCAAAGTTCAATCTCCGGAATGTTCACAAGCATGCTGCAATGCGGACGCGTTTAGCTACAACAATTGTATTTTTTTCAATTGCGTTGATTAACGCTTTAGAAATAATGATTTTCAATGATAATTATCTTCATACTAAAGGGACATTTGAAAAAATCAAACCCTATTTTATTCTTCTCTTACCATAAGCTAAACAACACGGTAGAAGAGAAACGAGGAAGCTCCAAGTAATTTTCGTGGATTTGGACACTTTACAGGTATGACTTAAAAAAATTATCAATCAACTAAGACACTGTAATTCACCATAAATATGCCTGACATTGCCAACAGTGCTATGTGACACAAATACAGAGTACCCATGCAAAGTTATTCAGTTATCCCCCATATGTCACATGGTCCATGTCAAACGTTTCATATCCAGACTGAGTTCTCCCGCGTAAAATACATGTTGTTATATTCTTGTGAAACCCGATCCTTCGAAGGGAAAAGTAGCCGTCTATACATGGGCAAGTCCAAGGTATTTGTTCGCAAGTGGGTGAATTTTCATCTTCACCTAATCTAGTGAATCTTGATGTCACTTTAAAGCTAAGATATTGAATTTTAATAATTTGAAATAAAAAATTTGAAACTTGTCTCCAATAAGTAGTAATAATCAAATATATTTGCATAATATGTAAATCATCATAACGCGTTGGACATCTGATTTAAAGACAAATCTAATCATATTTAAAATTCTTGTAATAATTCTTTACTTATTATTGGCTTGACCTGAAGTCATTACAAGAAGGTAGTTTTATTTTGATTTTCAGCTTGTTATCTCATTTAATATGCAAATTAGATTTAGATCTAATTTACCTTGGGGGACGGACATCCATAACATAGCAACAAAAAGTAATCACATTTACCTAATTAGCATAATTCAATAATTAGATTTTGTCACGCGTGGGACATTCTGTAACGCGTGGGACAATCTGTACAGTAAAGCAATGGGTTTTTAAAAATCTTGTTTTGGCCTATTGGCTTATTCACGATCATTCCGCAACACGCAATGATATTGGTCTTGCGCAACTTTTGAGACCAAATTTATGGCGACCAAAGTCACAAAGTCATTCCAGAAATTGCATAATTTTGTGATTCATGTGCAAATCCTATGGAAAATAGTGTTTTTTTCATAGGATTTATAAAAATTAAAAATGTAAAAATTATTTCTCATTTTAATCCCTGCAAATGATTAATTTTCGGACAATAGTTGTTTGACAATGGTAAATAAATGATTTCATTAAAAAAAAAAGATGTAAAAATGTAAATTGAAAAACAAAGAAATACATAAGAATTTCCCAAAACAAAGAAATACATAAGGAAAATATTAGTTTTTGCAACTTTTCTTTTGAAATGTTGTTAAGAAATGTCATAAAGAACATTTATGCATAAGATGAGCATTTTCCAAGCACAAATTCTTGATATTATAATAATAAGGGCGTATTGTGGGGTGGGCCTAATGTATAACACATGATAGAAAAATGTCCCACGCGTTACAATACAATTTTTTTTAGATTGACCCTGTGTAAAGTTTTGAGATGATGAAATTTCATATTCTGGTAGAACACAAGATGCGAATTAGGACCATACCAAGCATGTTTTGAAAAATTCAAAGGAATTCACATTCAAAGTCAAAGTTTTAAAATCCCAACTTTTCTGGTCCCACGCGTTACGTTAGAAAAACGTCGCATACATTATTTTTGCATGGGGGATTTTAATTTTTTTTTTGGCATTTGATAAAATTTGCTCCATAGAATCTAAAATGTAAAACAAATTGGTGTTTCAATATTTCTTATAAGAGTAAGCTCTCTTTTTCGCTCTGTCCCACGCGTTACAGCTACAAAATAGCTTGGACTTGCATGCATGGCATAATAACTGAGCAGATACCTCCCAGGTCAGTGAGCTAGCTGTGCAAACAAACCAGTGTACGGTGGGGTGATTAGATGACTCCGCGACGTGTATACGACTGTACAGGCATGGAGCATTGTATAAGCGCAGCTAAATTGAAGTTGTCGCATTTTGTCGTCGATGCCCTTACAAACACAATGCCAATCTGCAATAGTGATCACTACAATACCATCCGTGCAATATAAATATTGATATTTATCCAAACCTGGGTAGTTTCGCAACGTGTTAAATATAAAACGGTTTCTCAATATATTATTTGCTTTATCTACTCCAATTAATATTTGTTAAAATAATTTTAAGACGATAAATCGTTAGTCAATGCTCAGCGGCTTAAACAGGCAACTGTGCACCCTCCCTTTTCTTCGATCTGGACGACGACCACGGGGCGATGGCGACTCGAGAATGCCTCTACGTCCTCCACAAAACTTATACCCTTCGATGCCGATGGTCGGGGAGTAGCCAAAATCTCGTGGGGAAGCGCGCCAGAGTTGGACGTGATTCGGGGGTTGAAGCTTACCAAACTCCGGTAATACGGATGTACGGTGGGGTGATTAGAAGACTCTGCGGCGCGTGTACACAGCTGTATAGGCATGGAGCGTTGTATAAGCACAGCTAAATTGCAGTTGTCGCATTTTGTCGCTGATGCCCTTACAAACACGATGCTAATCGGCAAAAGCGATCATTACCGTACCATCCGCGTAATATGAATATTGATATTTATCAAAACCTGGGTAGTTTCGCAACGTGTTATATCTAAAACGGTTTCTCAATATATTATGTGCTTTATCTACTCCAATTTATATTCGTACAAATAATTTTAAGGGGATAAATCGTTAGTCAATGCTCGGCGGCTTAAACAGGCAACTGACATTGTGCACTCCCCCTTTTCTTCGATCTGGACGACGATCACGGGGCGAAGGCGACTCGGGGAAATCCTCTACGTCCTCCGCAAAACGTATACCCTTCGATCCCGACGGTGGAGGAGTTGCCTAAATCTCGGGGGGATGCGCGCCAGAATGGGACGCGATTCGTGGGGTTGAAGCTACCCGTATCATATAATAGATGTAGGATGGGTCTAAAGTGCAATAACTAATAGATATTTACTTTGATCTTTGTTTTTACCATGTGGATCAAATAGTTTTGGGTCATAATTTGGTTTTAATTGTACCTCAAGATGTTTTAATTACAAAATATGAAACAATTGGAGATATCCCTTGCCAAGGATGTGATAAATCCTACATCGGTGAAAAGCCCCCGACCGATTTCAGAAAAAATCACTGAGCATAAAAGGGATGTTAGGCTCGGCCAAACTGACAACTCGGCCGTAGCCGAACATGCCTGGGAGAACCAGCATCAGCCAGATGCTTTCAATTTTTTTGGCCAGAACATTTTGAATATCAATAGAAAAATCTTCCACTGGAGTGATAAAAGACCTTTTGTCTGACTATCACTACAAGCAGAGGATTTACATTGATAATGAGGAAGGTCTGGTGGCACGGGGTTACCATGAATATGGTCTATTTCCCAGTAACTGTTGTTGGAATGAAAATAACTTTGATTGACATTATAACATAATGAGTCCCTCTTGGAAGTGATGCCTCACTTTCTCCCCAATTACTTTCTGTGTTGCCATCTGGGCCTTGTAGTGGAGGCGGATCGTTATAAATCTCTCCATCACCTCTTGAACTAACCTGTACGCATAATGTTGCACTGCGTCGTGGTCCAAGAGGTGATGGTCAAGGTCACCAAACGCTCTCCTCCATGGTAGATGTTGGTTGGTTGTCAGTGTCATCATTATTTTCTCCCGAAGAGAAGGTGCAGATGGAATGTTCTCGTTTGTCACGATCACAGTCATTTATGATGGTGAAGGGTAGAGGAGCCCGCCGTTGTCCTTTGACTTAATCAAGTAGAAAGGGAAGCGCATGTCTCTGTGGCTGGTGGTGAGGGCCTTAATGCATATTTCACAGCTTTCCTTTATTTAATAAGAGATAATATATATTGAAAAGGGAAAATTTGATATTTTAAAAGAAATTTGTATTCATGTAAACATACATTGAGTAAATTGAGTACCTTTTTCCTTGCAATTTGTGTAAAGTTGACATGCTCCTTTAACTTCCAAATCAATTGGCTTATAAATCTATTTCATATGTACAAC
>JBAMJV010014695.1:0-33594 GCA_037951105.1 Echinarachnius parma
GTTTTTATCTACAGGGGATTTATTATAATACGTGAAGTTTACAGTGCATGATAATACACAATTACAACAATATACACATTATACATACAGTTCTACAAAGAATTACGAAATGAATTGGATCTAAACAAGTGCGTTTTAAATACAGTTTTAAAAGTAGCTAGTGTGGAGGTCACTATAGACAGGTGGCCACTAAGCTAGGTTTGACTGTATGACATAAATTGATTGGTGGTCTCTTTCTAACAGGAGTATTTGTTACTTGAATGTGTGGGGATTTATGAATTGAGCTGATCCGTGATAATAATGATAAACATTACACAAATGCAAAGAAAATGTGGTTTCTGCAGGATTAATTTTTTTTGCTGGCAGGCTTGTAATGTAGATCCTTAAAATTATATTTGAATTTTCCCATGTTTGTTCAAGATTGTTATGCATGTGGATGTACACCCCAAACCTGTCCAAATTTGTACAAACATTGTAACTAGGCTAGTTTGTGTGGACTATGCCTACATTATACTGAGCCATTGTGTATTTCACACTGTGTGCAAGAAGTTTGTAAGATGGCACTGCGCATCTGGTATGCAAATCCAAACTATCTTTAAGAATTATTTTCTCCTGTTCTTTCCTTTAGGGGTGTACGTCACCGGAAGGCTTTGGGCGGGGGCATGAGGCAGTGCGGGATCCTTGCTGCAGCTGCTTTGGTAGGCCTGGACCAAGGCTATGCTAGGCTACATCTGGACCACGAGAATGCTCATAGACTAGCGAAGGGTGAGGAATCCATCTTAAGCCCGGCGCAGACAGAGCCGACTCGACTGGTTGTCATTCCGATCGGCTCAGTTTTCAGTGCCTCGCGACACACATTTTGCCAGTCGAGAGACAGTCGGATGCCAGTTGGGGCCGATTCAACGCGATAAATCTGCTCCGACCGACCGGGCCCAACTCTAGCCTGATTGAAACCAGTCGGGTCGGGTCGAGTCGGCTCTGTCTGCGCCGGGCTTTACATTGAATCGGGGATGCTAGATTCAAGTGCATTGCCTAATTGTTTACATACAAATCAGGTAACTTTTATCAGATATCATTTATTATAGGAATGCTACTGGTACAGTATAAATTCAAATTATTATGGTTAGTATAAATTTTGTTATATTATTAGTTCTTTTATTTATGCTATCAATATTTGTATTGGTAAACAAACTGATATACTTATTTATTTTATAACCATATTTTGTATTTGTTGATGATCTTCTCTTGATTATGCTATTTATATTTGATGGACATCTATTGATTTATGCTATTTGACGATCCCATGTCTGAAGGAGCTAGGAACAATGGTGTTCACAGTGGAACCGGCCAATATAGAGACTAAACAAAAACATAGTGCACCCTCTAGGTATTTAGCCAGAATTGCTGTTCTTATTTATGTTAATTGTATTTGTATATGATGGTCATCTCAAGATTGATTTATGCTATTTGACAATCCCAGGTCTGAAGGAACTAGGAACAACAGTGTTCACAGCGGAACCAGCCAATACAGAGACCAACATGGTGCACACTCTGGGAATACAGACAGTTGATTAAAGAAGATTAATATACAAACTGTTATTAGTATTTATGTTATTAGTATTTGTATATGATGGTCATCTCAAGATTGATTTATGCTATTTGACAATCCCAGGTCTGAAGGAACTAGGAACAACAGTGTTCACAGCGGAACCGGCCAATACAGAGACCAACATGGTGCACGTGGTTGTGCGGGAGGGCATTTCCAGCATGAAAGTGGCACAGCTCCTTGGCAACGTGGCAGAGGATGAGATTGAGGTTCTTGGCAAGAGCATTCAGGTACACACATTGTTTAATCTCTTCCTTTATAGGGAACCAACACTCCAAATTAATATTCTTATATATGAAAGGTAATAGTTTGAGTAGTCCATTCCACCAACAAGTACAAAAAAAGAATTAAAAAAATCATCATCATCATACTAAACTATGTGTTCATGGGTCTGCAGAAGAAGACTTGTCTATTTAGTAGGACATACGCATTCTATTTTCTCCAAACATATGCGTGTATACTGAACCTAAGGCCCTGTTCGGTTCCATAAGTTTTTAGCTCATCCGGCCCGAAGGGCCCGATGAGCTTATGCCATGGCGTGGCGTCCGTCGTCCGTCCGTCCTTCCGTCCGTCCGTCCGTCCGTCCACAGTTTTCAAAATGCTTCTTCTTCGTTATTTTTCAACCGATTTTGATTCTGATTGTTTCATAAGATAGGGCTAGGAGGGGGATTTAAAACTTCTACACAGAATCGTGAAATTCATTATATATGCTAATTTATGCAAATTTATTCGAAATCACAAAAAATGCTTCTTCTCCTTCATTTCTTGACCGATTTTGATTTGGTTTGCTTTATCTGGTAGAGCTAACTTTGGTACACTAAACTTCTACACAGAATTTTGAAATTTTTCTCCATTAATTAATTATGGTAATTTATGCAAATTTATTCCAAAAATCACAAAAAATGCTTCTTCTCCTTCATTTCTCGACCGATTTTGATTTGGTTTGCTTTATCTGGTAGAGCTAACTTTGGCACACTAAACTTCTACACAGAATTTTGAAATTTTTCTCCATTAATTAATTATGGTAATTTTTTATTTATTTATTTTTTTTTTTATTTTTTATTATTTATTCATTTATTTATTTATTTTATTTATTTATTTATTTATTTTATTTTTTTTTTAAATTATTTTTTTTTAAATTTATTATTTTTTTTTTTTCCCATGTCCCTTCTGGGGCGTCAAATTTATATTTTTTTCACTCTAATTTTTTTTAAATTAATTTTTATGTCCCTTCCAGGGCATCACATTTTTATTTTTTGACCAGTTGAAAAGTGTACCTGAAAGTGTACATGAAATTTGCGATATTTGATGTTGCGAGATGCCGGATGAGCGCTACGTCATTGACGTTCTGGTTTTATTATTAATTGCATTCTTTATTAATTACACAATCCTTTGCAAAGTGTTGGACATCTAATATCAAACAATGGTACCAAAACAGTCTGTGTTGTTCTTTGCCTTGTGGCCCCTTGTAACCAAGTTCTTCTGTATACTGCAAACAAACTCCACAAGTGGGATGTACTGTTGCAGGCACATGGGGTTATTGGGTGTGTGCACCTATTTAAATTGGAGAGCACATGGTGGGCCTTCCGGGTGAAATCCAGCTTATTTATCTTACTCAAATGTTTTGTCCTACTCCCAATTCAAAGTATTTAATAAATAACTACACCTTTAAACATGGATTTCATGGAAAATGGAGCTTTTTAGATACATTACTGTAATTGGATATGTTGTGGCACAATTTCATACAAAAATACATGGAAAATATAATTTGTTCTTTAGTTATTTACTTTCATTAATCTCTGGTGTATTTTAACTCAATTTGGGTGTTTATTTTTGGTGTTTAGGTGAAGATGTTCCCAGAATCCCCCAGCAAACTGCAAGCCATGATCAACCATCATGTGACAGCATCGGATGTGGATGTGGATGAGGAGCTACTGCGAAAGTTCAAATTTGTAGAAAATGTTATTCTTCTCTTACATTTGCAACCGTATGTTAATCGTTTTGAGGTGTCTACTTTTGCTGTTTAGGTCAAGATGTTCCCAGAAACCCCCAGCAAACTGCGAGCCGTGATCAACCATCATGTGACAGCATCTGACGTGGACGAGGCGCTGCGCAAATTCAAATTCGTCGCAAACAAACTGGATAGGAATGGCTTAACCAACTAGCAGGTATATCACAAGGAGAGCAGTGAAACCCTGTTATAACGAGCATCTTTGAGCCATTGAATTTACCATTTAATAACAGATATATCTTTATATCAGGACTTAAAAACAAAGCACATAAAACTCTGACTTGGACTTTATATCAGCTACCTCGTTACAACAGGGCTCTGTTTCATAAAACTTTTTCAATTGTTGTAAGTGTCCGATTATTGCAACATGGTTGCAGCTACCATGGCAACAGGTAAAGTGCTCGATGCTGATTGCAAACGTTTTATGAAACGGGGCCCTGAGCCCGTTATAAATAGGTTCCATTGTAGTTACACCACAAGTCTGATCAAACACGTAGATGGTGTATAACCAAAATGAGTTTGTTGTGTGAAAATTAAAGTACAATCATGTTGCACAATAAAGGGTCTGCGGCTGCTAGACTAATTATGTGTCTCTAAAACAGAAATTGATATTGGCATTATATCTTTTGTAATATCTTGATGACTCAGTTTTAAGAGCTTTTGTTCTTGGAGATGATAAATTTATTTTCCCCACAATTTTACACACTGTAAGATTTGTAGTCTTTTATCTTGCGTTTTGCAATCAGTTTTTTTCAATCCGCCAACAAGTGGCCGGAGGCACTTTTTGTTCATGTAATAATCATAATTTTCACTTCTTTTTTCAGTATATTGTGTAGTGCATGTATAAGTTGCAAAGAATATATTGAGGGTTGTAGTAAAGGTGGGTTCGAATGGCTACAGACAAAAGGTGCTTTATGAAATGTTCATAATGTGATCTTGCGACAAAACTGTTTTTATTCCCAGGTAGTCAGAATACTTCATATGTAAACTGTGTATTCCTTTTATTATTATTTTCAATAGATTATAATATATTAGATTATATATGACCCAACTTTTACATTTATCTACAAGTAGAACAAGTATATGTATTTGTATTCCTTCATTATTTTCAATAGATTATAATATATTAGATTATATTTTACCCAACTTTTACATTTATCTACCAGTAGAACATACTTGCATTCCTTCATTATTTTCAATAGATTATAATATATTAGATTATATTTTACCCATCCTTTGCATTTATCTACCAGTAGATCAAGTTTATATATGAACCATGTGACGTTGCTTGTGTGTGATTGATGATTAGTGACTGAGTTTCACTATTCATGTTGTATAGTCATGGTTGCAGGTGGGGTGTTTGACCAGGTTGTCATCAACACCACTCCCACAACATTACTGCCTGAAAAGAATGTGATTTTCCAATAAACTTTTGAATTTTGCACTAAATATTCTGATGGTTTTGCAGAAATATTTGTAGATTTTCCCCAAAATGAATTAATTTGACAGGAAATTAGATGTTTTCTCCCAATATGAGACAATTTCGCCTGAATTTAAGGTGCCTTTTTGCCCAAATATTTGCCTTTTTAAAATGGGGGGAGGGGGCTGCAGCCCCCAGACCCTCACTTCTTATGTGTATGTGCTTTAGTTGTAGTTACCAAAGACAACCTCCAATTTTACAAATGCTCTATGTGTGTATGCAGTATTCTCAGCATTGTAGCTCATTAAACCTGTCTATAATGACCACCAAAGAGACATAAAAAACGTCTTTGTAAGCAGGTGATCACTAAAGCAGGTTGGACTGTAAAATTGTAATAAAATGAGGCCAAAATGTTATAATTTCTTTCATGATTAAATTAAGATTGCCAGGTTATTCATATTATAGCAAAGAAAACTCCTATGGAGTATTCAGGGCCCATATTCATGAAAGCCTGCTAGCTTAATTCCTTGCTAAGTCTATTTTGAATAACGTGGTCCAGAATTAAACACAAGATATTTTAGTTGCTAATTAGGTTTAACTAAGTGTGTACCCAAGGCATACCAATTTAACCCTAGTTGGGGACTAGAAAACCTGTTTGTTGCTCAATAGACTGTGTCATTTGAAATACACTTAGCAAGGAACTAAGCTAGCAGGGTTTTATGAATAAGGGGCCAGGAGGATTACACTACCAAGTACCATCAAAAGGAGTTAAAGGCCACATATATCGGTAGATGAATTTTGAATCCAGTTAGTACGACACCCATTATTTTATCAAGCAGTATAATGCAGCATACACCATGTACTCAATGTTAAATGTAACATGTATTACTGGGAAAGCTGGAATTACTTTTTCTCTTTCGCTGGTTTAAAAAAATGTAATTGAATATAAATAATCTTTGAAGTTGGTATTTTTATGCTGTAAAAAAGCTGTAGATGTGCCATCAATGTAAATTATTTTTAGTACATTGAATGACTTTTAGTATTGTATAGTAATTACCCATCAGTATTATTGAAGTTCAATGTGACATAGATGAAAATAATGATCTGTATTAAAATTAGTCCGGCTATTTCTGTAAATATTTGTGTTTGTCTTTTGCATGACTATTTGTTTGTGTTAGGGAAAGAATTAATATAATTTATTTTTCAGGGGCTTCTTTTCATGCCTGCATGAAAATACCACTCTAAATACTTTTTGCATTAAAGGGGACCACCAGGCAAAGAACAACACATTATTATATGTTTTGGTACCGTTTTGTGATATCAAATAGATACCCAACATTTTGCAAAGGGTTGTGTAATTCATAAACAAAGCAATTAATTTCCACCACTTACGGAACCACTGCTATTTCCTGGTTCCATACGGACCAACCATTTGCGAGTGCGCCAATGCTATTCACGCGTACGTTTGTAGACAATGATTCCTGGGCGATTCGTTCGCTCTGCACACTCTCAATTCACCGCACACATCGCAGTCTTCGCAATTCAGACCGCATGAACGCATGCTTTAGAATGGTGATGCGTTTCCAATTATTTTTGTTTCTTTTCTGGAAACATATTTTTGTGAACTTGTTGATGGAATGGAATACTAAAGATGTTACCTTTCTTTAATAAGAATATTATTTTTGGGTGGTGGTACCCTTTAACTCTATGCAAATTTACGGGGACTCTTTTATGATTTTCAATGGCTCTTTTGGCCATTTCAGGGGCTAATTTGCCCTGAGCACTGGTTTGTGTAATGTTTCTTGCTTGTTCATAAGTGATGGTGTGATAATTTCCTGCATATGTTTTTCTTTGTTAAACAATAATTGTAAATACATCAATAACAATTTTCATGAACTTTTTCAGCCTTGTCAATTGGTTGAAAGTTTTTCTTGAATTCTGGTGTAGATGATATTTTAACTAAATCCCATTAATTTCCATGAAATTGGTACCAGATATAAAACCCTTTGCACACATGTGTTAGAAAATGCACAAATGATAAAGATATTGATATAATTTTTAGGGTTATCCCCTAAAAATTCACAATCCCACGCAAGTCGTAGCCGGACTGGTTTTCAGTGCTACTCCTGTGAATTTGTGTCATTTTGTTGTGGTTCTCACTACACAATTACCGTATTTACCGGCGTAATCGCCGCATACTTTTTCCTCGAAAAAACAAAGCAAAGTTGGGGTGCGGCGCATACGCGGCGATAGTCAAATTTTCACTCTTGACTGACCTCAAAACAACACATTTCAGCAGGTGTGGGACTATTGGTTGTATTGCACTATATTCTATTGGGTGATAAAACATTATTTAGCCAAATTGTCTACGTTTACCCTGGCCTAGAATGGTTTCTCACCTTTTTTTGCCGATAGTTGCTAAATCCGATACGTTTTTAACTTCAAAGTTACGAAACAAAAGCACTGCCAGCGCCACGCTTGCCTGCCATCGATCTAGCTACGTGCGTTATGGATGGAGCGCATGCCCATGATAAAGATAATAGTAAATGGTTTTGGCAAAGACAGCAGAGCGCCGCGTACGCGTGCTAAGGCGTGCTCGTGAGCTACGCGATTGACTCGATGTACAAACGTTTACGTACGTAAATATTTGTACATGTACATGCGTAAGCCAGCTGCACTGACAATCTCGTAATACATGTAGCGCTAGAGTTCTCGTTCCTATTCAGGAAAACTATATTTTTGCTCGAAACTAAGGTAATTCTGAATATTTTGTAACTATATTTTCGTAAATATTGTTAAAGAAATATATCAAGATAAGGAGACAAATTTGGAAAACCATTAAATTCCCGCTTTTTTTGTCGCCAGTTTTCCTAGCGCAATTTTCTCCCACTCTTTTTTTCAATTTCAATGCTCAAAGTCGGCATGCTGCGTTTACGCGAATGCGGCGATTGCGCCGGTAAATACAGTAAACACCCAGAACAAATCAGTAAAAGTTTCATTGCCAGAACTCACTAGAGTGGGTCCTCGTTATAAAGAGCTCTGATATAACAAAACCCTCATAACTACCGTAATACAGTGTGACGTCGTTATAAAGAGCCGTTATAAAAAAACCCTCTTATAACAAGGAAATACAGTGAAACCTCATTAAAAGGAGCTCTGATATATAACGACTCTCTTATAACTAGGTAATGCAGTGGGACCTCGTTATAGAGCTCTAAATAACACAAGTAGTTCAAAGGTCAAGTGGGCGAGACACTTTACGGCTGTGACCTTTGACCCCAGAATATCATGGAGGCCAATGTAGGGCATCTACCAATCAAGTTTAGTTACAAACAGATGCAGGGTTGGAAAGTTATCAACCCTAATAGACTCTTGCAGGTAAAACTTCACATTGACCCTCATTTGACCTTTGACCTACTTATGTGACCTTTGACCCCAGAATATCATGGAGGCCAATGTAGGGCATCTATTCAAATTTTGTATGCGTCTCGGACAGACGGACGCAATTTGGATCCCTTAGTCTCCCTCCACCTACGGTGGGCTCGACAAAAACCATATAACTAGGTCATTTTACTGGTACAGTAGAACCTTGTTATAATGAGCTCTGATATAACAAAACCCTCTTATAACAAGGTAATTTAAAGGGATAGTTGAGTTCTGGTAAGGAGAGTACAGTTTTAGTGAAACTGAATTTTAGTAACCAAAACCTGCATCATTACATTACAAACTAATAGTTATAACTAGAAAGGAACACAAAAGTACAAATGACGTAGTAAAGATCATGTTATCATTCAAAAAGAGCCGTTAAAACGTAAGAGGGCGCTCTCTAAACACTCATCGGTTTCAACCATTTTGAATAAAATATTGTGCATGTGATGCTTTGTTGAAATAGTGATTAGATAGAGAAATAACCAACAACTATTTAAATACCTATTTTGTAACTTTTTGAAAAGAGGAAGCATTTTTTGGAATTTTTAACGGCTGGTTCAAAATTCTCTAATAAACCCGGGGCCCGGGTTTATTACAAATTGTTATATTTATGGATATTTCAGCCGTTTCTGAACCGATTTTGATCAAACAAAGATGATTTTATTGTTTAAATATTATGCTCTTTCAAATTTTACACTCAGCTTTTCATTACCTCACAAACCAATTAAGTAGTCTAGCGCCCTCTCTACCAAAACTCAACTTTCCCTTTAACTGGTACAGTTGATGGAACCTTTATATTGAGGTCATTGGGACCATGAAAATTGCCTCGGGTATCTTGTTATATCAGGTTAAAAGAACAGAAAATCATACAAACTGGGACTATCAAAATTGCCTAGTTATAAAAGTGTTTTTTTTTAGAAGACCTTTATGAGCTCTTATTTTTACCCTGGGGGTGTTTCACAAAGATTCTAAGTTGGACTTAACAATTATGGAAAGCCATTTGTAGTCTTGGAAAAAAACATTCAAAAGCAAAAAATTACAAGTAATTGAGACTTTCATCCAAAAATTGTATGAATAATTTCAAGGCTCCTTGATAACAAATCTAACTCATTTCTATTTTAAAAATTAATGCCTTTTCAAAAGAACTGTTTCAACAATTAATTGTTAAGTCCAACTTAGAAGAGTCAAGTTCAACAAGATACCTACAAGGTAATTTAATTACATGGTGCAATCCATGCAAGCTCCTTGTTATAATGAGGTTTCACTGTATTATCTTCAAAATGACGCCCAAAGTTGCAAATTAAGAAACGACACCTTGATACTCGTTTCCATACTACATGTATATACATTTGTTTTATTGATATTCTATATTATGTCCACTGTATGACAAGATAGGAAGTCTGAAAGAAGACCACTTGTCGACGTATACAGCACACTGCAATAAAAAGAACATGAAATTATACACAGGTAAATGTACACTTCTGATTCTTACACCAGTTTACAACTGATTTCTTAACCTGAAATTAAAAAAAAAGGAAATGGTAATATATATGTGACCGGCTATAGCAAAACCCTGCATTTGTCAGTAATTCATGTTTTGAAGAAATGGGCATTTTAAGTTCACATAATGTGTGTAAAAGACTTATGATTTTTTGACCAATTAGTTAGAACAAAGCATCAAATGAAAGCTTATGATTAGGCCTTTCTAATGGTATGACAATCTACAATTTGATTTGTTACAGACAAGTGCAGGGTTTTGTTATAGCCGGTCACATATATAGTACTTCGAACATCATACTTACTTAAAAATTGATATACATACTTGTAAATAGGAAATACCTGAGGAACTGTCAAGATGTATGGGATTTTCATTTAAATATTGTTAAAATTGCAGACTTATTTACTTGTATTGTATAGTACAGAAATATATTGTGCATAGCGAGCTAAAAGGGGATAACAAAAATTGCTTGATCGTGCATTATTTAACGATTTACTATTAAACGAATAATTGTTATCATGGGGATTTTAGTAGGAGTGGAACGTGTATGCAATACCAATTTCTGTGTGTGTGTGTGTGGGTATGTGCGCCTAATGTCTGCCAGGATGCATTGCTCCAAAGGGAGTTGAAAGTTCACATTCAAGGCAGATTATTTCTAGTTGATCTGTACAGGTTAATAAAAGGAAATTTTGGAGTTGCATGCTCACTAGTGAACATCGGATGACATCGTTCGCTCCCTGCTGGTCGAGTACAACGTCAAATTGGTTTCTATGTCGTATTCAACTAAAACGTACATTACTAGTCCACTAGGAAACATTAAAATCAAAAAGTCACTATTAATGCCATTGAAAAGCACAGCAATAGCAACGATAATCGTATCAGGCACTAGATAAACCAAAACATTATTATAATAATTAAGAAAGAAAATTAAACAACGTTGATTATGACAGCCTTGCCATACGGCTTGAAATATTTGCAAGACATTCTGCCTGGAATTACAGCCATGAATTCAATAATGAACATACTTTAAACACAAAAACATTTAAATTACAGGTCTACATCAAAATGTAGCGTTTGCACCAATTAAACAGTACCTTCATACAAGCCGTGATACCAGAGACTTGATACAAGCACACAAAATCAATATCTTAACTGCAACTTAAAATCTCCATATAATGCAGCATTAGGGGTGGGTAAAATAGTGACATGCTGCAAACTTGTAAGGGTTATACAAATTATGAAAAAGATGATATTGTATTTAGTGCTCCACATTAAACTTTTTTTTCTAGTGGCCCTTTAGGCCAACAAAGTCTTAAATTTTCAAATTTCTGGTGGCCGAAAAAAAAGAGAAAAGAATACACAAACAATTATCTTTATAACAGTAACCAACAAACATTTTTTCTGCAAATGATTTCAATAAAAACAAAATAGATTTTTAACCGTCTAATTTTGTACTTGTTTGCATGCACATTATACGTGTACGAATTGCTGATGCATGTTCAAATTTTGGTGTCTTTTTTGTTCTCATTTGTTGGTAGCCCTGGGCCAATGCTTATGTTGAGCCTTGTATTCATGTTTTCCAAATTTCATGATTCCTGATTGTACTTGCCCTACAAGGTCATTTCTTGACTAAAATAGTCATTCATATATCTTTAGAAATTTCAATAAATTAACTATTTGCATCAAAATGTGATAATGAACGTGATGACATTTGCTATATTTAATAAAAGAAGATACAAATAAAATCATACTGGAATGTAATGAATACAGAAATTAAATTGGCACTAAGCAGAAAATAAGCAAATGTTTTTTAATTCTTCACAAATCAGTACATAATTGCTAATTAAGAAACAGTACAGGTAGATGGGCAATCATTTTCATTTTAAATTACGCAAGTATATGTGACCGGCTATAGCAAAACCCCCTCACTTGTAGGTAATTCATGTTTTGAAGAAATGGGCATTTTAAGTTCACATAATGTGTGTAAAAGACTTATGATTGTAAAATTGAAAATATCATATCTTCGCCAATTAGTGACCAATTTGTTTAGAACAGAGCGTCAAATGAAAGCTTGTGATGTGGCCTTTCTATCTAAAGGTATGAAAACCTACATTTGTATTTTCACCTGGTTTTGCTATAGCTGGTCACATATCACAGAAAGGAAATAATGCCTCCGTCCACTTCAATACGCAGGCTTCAAAAGGGGAGGCAAACTATTCAAATATTGAACAATTGTCGCAAAATTATAAAATTATAATACAAGGTTACCCAATGAAAAAGGAGAAATATAAAAATGTATTTACATATGTATAAAATATTATATAGATACAAAAAGTGACACAAATGAATAACAACATTTCATTGACAAAATTTTAAAAAATGAGTAAAACAGAACTTAATATTCTCCTACATCATGGTGATTGTGACATGCTTGATTCTCCGTCGCTCGTCGACATTTGGACAAACAGCCTCCTCCCCTGCTTGACGGCCTTGTGCGATGCGTCCATGGTAACGGGGGTGTGTACGCTGTTGTCGTTGATCTTGCTGGGGCTGAGCTGGTAGCAGCCCCGGCAGACCGCCATGTACTTGTCTGCACCTCCGATCACCTCCAACTGTCGTGAGAAGTAACAAAGAATGTGGAAAACAACAATAAAGAACACCATTTAGTGAAGACAAATTATTGTTTTCACCATAGAATTATGAGGGCAAGACAAATACTATTAACAATTCAATTAAATTTCATTTAACTCATATCATCTGAGAGGACCTCTTATGATTATGATTGCAATTTGTTGATAGCAATAAAGCCTTCTTATTGATGTATTATCTTTTAATAAGGCTCACATGACTTACCCTTTGTGGTAGCTTGAGTACCAATGGCCACCAGAAATTTAAATTATCTACCAACGAATTAGGATCTACAGCCCACAAGTCTGTGGCAGGATTCTATCAAATCAGTCATTTTGATTTTCGACCATCTGAAAGAAAAGTTTGAGAGCCTTGACTTACCGCTGTTTCGCAGCCTATCCTTCGTGTGTATGAAGCTTCGTTGTAGCAGTGCATGCAGACAGCGTTCAGCTTGATTACACTCTCAGCCAGAGGGACTAGATTCAAGATGTCTCCAAAACCCTGCACAACAAAAGAGAAATAGTTGCTTGCCAAATTAATCAGAACATGATTTGCTCTCCAAAGTCATAAGAAGGCCAATGCAGCTTCCCAGAGAGTTCAATTCTAAGCAAATTTCAAAGTGATATTATCATGCAGACAAGCATGAAAGGAATTCCACAAAGCAACATTTTATGATCACTGCCTCGTTTGTTTATCAATACCTTTAACTTCATCTACCAAAATGACAATAAAATCATAGATGATTATATAACAAACATATATCAGTATAATATGCCATGCAATATCAATATTTTGAACAAACATTTCAAAAGTGAGAAATGCAATTGTGCGGTTAGGATTAAAGTGAAAATCTCTATTTCAGTCATTACAGCCACAGAATACCATAATTCCGTCATGATTTCATTTACTGTTTCAAAACAACTATTATTTCTTCACCAATTTTATCCAAACTTTTACAGATTTTTCCTTTAAATCAGATTCTTATGGTGAAAACAAGAATTTGCTGGGGTTTCATTACAAGAATTATAAGAAATTAAGAGTTACCTTTCTTTGGAATGTTCCATCCAGTGCAGCAACAATGATGATTTTACCCTGATTGGCCATCTCTTCACAGAACTTGACACAGTCTGGAAACTGAGATGAAAATGGGGCAGATAGAGAATAATAATCATACATTGAAATCACAACATATAAATATTTAACTCCAATTAAACTGAATTTAACTATTAATGTCTGAAATTTGATTTTTCTTCTGCTTTCCCAATTAAAATTTTACTTATCTGCAAGATTGCCTTTATTATAAACATAGTAAAGTTCTCCGAGTACATACCTTGAAATAAAGTTAAGTTTAATGTTTTGAAAACATGGGATAAAATTGGACAACATAAGAAACATGTGGCACATGTTGATCTGGGTTGTAAAACAGATAGTATCATAAACCTTTTTCTTTCAATAGTACACAGCAATCAGGATTTTTATATTACTCATTGTTCATAATATAGCTTTAAAAAGGATGATAAACATGATCCACTTACAAATTGGCCTTCATCGATTCCAATAACCTCACAGCTTTCTGCTAGATCGATGATAGATGATAGGTTGTTTGCTGCTACTGCTTTGCAAACTTGCCTGAAATAAACATAACAGCAGGGCAATTCCACCATAACGGAATTACATTCAGAGACGTTTTTTGCTCATTATTTCATTCCCTGCGCAATATTCTCATGACTTAAGTAAATTTTGATACTTATATAAGTTGCACGGGTAACCAGGCTACAACATGATAGGGAAATGGTTTTATATCTTCCATGTGTTGTTGCACACTAGACCAATATGTGTGACCGTAACGGAATTACCGGAGAATGGAGTTTTTTTTTTGCTACAAGTTTGCGTTGAGTTTCTCTGAAATATAAGACACTTTGAAACTGATTTAATGTATTTTTTCTATCTTGATAATGTCAACTTCATTTTGGAACAAGTACGTGCATAAACAACACAATGATAAGTTCACAAATTCACTTTTTTGAAAAAAGACCACTGTAACGGAATTACACAAATTTGTAACGGAATTACATCTCTGAAAGTTACAAGGAAAACTCAATTATTTTGCACTCAACTTTTCTTACATGCTAATGCAAACATCAAGGCTATCTAGCACTTGAATATAAACCATAATTTGACATATCTGTAAAGCAATTTTTGAACTTGTTATGTGTAAAATAAATGAAAATATGGCCAAAATACAAATAAAGAGTGAAATTTGAAAAAAATATTGCTAAAATCCAGCTTTATTTCGGTTTATTTTCAGCTTCATATTAGTAGGCAAGAAATTAAAAAGGATTGCATCAATTTAATGAAAGAAAATCCTAGGAACTATGTCCACTAATGTGTGTAACGGAATTACACAACTTGAGCAGTGAAATCAATTATTCCACAAATCGGTACATAAACAACAAAGAATTCACATTTTAGCTTCAATACTTTTCAAAAATCAATAATTTGACAATAATAACCATATTTGAAGAAAAAAAAGCAACATTTTAGAATTTTTCCTTTACTTCAAGAAAAATGGTTAAATTGTGAAAAAAAATGTACTACATTATGTGACATGCTAAATAACTGCACATAATCAATATCAAGCAACATTTAAACAATTACAAATCACAAACAGGTCAAATCATTCAACTTTCAATGCTATAAAGCCTCGTAAACTTCCTGAATATTGGAAATCTGTGTGAATGGAAATGCATTGTGAATGGGTAATTCCACTGTTACAGAATGACAAATAGGTGATTTTTACCTCTGTTTTCTTAATCATATTTAAAATTCCTTTCACTTTCACAGTTTTTAAAACTTTAATAACTGGCAGGGGTACTAGAGGTACAACAGAACCCAAGATTGTTACAAATCTATAACACTGTAGCGTCAGGAGACCAAAATACAATCATAACGGAAAGGGGTCTTTCATTCAACACTAAAACTATGTAATGATTTTCTGCAAAAGCTACCCCAAAAAATTCTTCATTGGTAATAAAAACTTATCATTTAAGTTACAAACTTGAATTTGGTACATCTTTTTTTCCAGAAATGATCTATTTTAACCTCTGAAATTACCTTAAGGCAAACGAATGTCACTGTAACGGAATTACGCCTGTGAAATCCACCCATGAAAATGCAATTTCTTGGTTACATTTTTCTGCTTTTCTGCTTATAGTCATTAGTAAAGAATGTGTATGCATTGTTCATCACAAGCTCTTACATAAGGACCAGAACAAATCCTGAAGTTATGTGTGTGCGTAACAGAATTACAAGAAAATCAAGATTTGTTATATAAACTCAAGTTTATTCTAAAATTATTCTTTAAAAAATTCATCCTAAATTGATCTTAATTTACTCTCAAATCTATTTGGAATTTGTTTACATCCATTCCATGAAATACGTGTATACATTGTAGATGTATATTGGATATAAACGTGTATGATCCTCAAACAAAAAGTTGGCATATAAAATATAAATATGGAATTGCCAAAAATTAAAGACACCTTTAGGAATTCCCATTTGAAAATGCAAATACTTTGTACATCATTCTTCTTTGATCTGCATACAGAAGCACACTGAACACTCAATGTATTCTGACTTTATGATAATGAATAAAAACATGTGTATCTTAGCCTGTATTATGTTTAGTTTTTAATATCTTGAAGCCTATTCTGTTTAATTTTATATGCTTCAGTTTAATACAAATTTACATAATTAATGATGAGTTATGAGCCTTTAACTGATCAATGATATTCAAATCTACATACAATTACAAAATTATTAATATTAAATCTCCTTGAAAGTTGAAGGTATGATTTATATCTTAAAATACATGAATGTAAATTAATGTGTGAAAATAAATGTAGTACCAGTGTCATACTAATCACTGGATATTTAAAAAAAAATTGTATTGTTTTTGTTTTTCCCTTTCTAAAGTACAAACATGAATCTGCTGCATCTTCATAATTTCAGTCAAGTGGTTCTTGCTGGAAACTAATTTAATGATAGAACATTATCATCTCTATTATGTTCATGGAGAGATTAGAGAAATTATCTATCGTGTATCAATTTAGTTAAATCACCATTGATGCAATAATGAAGCATGAGGGTACAATGAGTCACATAAAGTAACATTGTACAGTACTTGTATAATGACTTATTGTCTACATGGCTACAGTTCATGCTATATTTAAAGGGTATTTCTACATTGAGAACAAGAAAAAAAATTATTTTCAGCAATATCATTCAATACCTTACAAACCATGTGTGTGTAATTCCGTTACGTAACGGAATTACTAATACCGTTACGCCAATTTTTGAAAAAGTAGTGACATTATTTCAGAAAATTATGTTGGAAGTTCTTAGGACTGTGGTGAAGAAAGAGAATTCACAATGACATGACTAAAGAACAAGTAATAAGATATTGAGAAAAACTTATTACGTTTTATCGTAACGGAATTACGATCAAATATGCATAGATTTTAAAAATTTCTCCAAAAAAAAATGCAATGAAGTTACTGCCCATGCTTTACAATTTGTGATTGTTGCTACATTGTATGGAAAATATGAGAAAAAGAGCAGAAACAATCATTGAATTAAAAGATTCACTTCATTTTCATGAAATGAAGCTGATTTATGAATAAAAGGTCATAAATTTCTGTTCAATTCAAGCAGAAATATTTGCAAAACCAATAGAGCTATACATAAATGGTTTTCAGTTTCCTAAAATTCAAGTTTTCCTCTATCGATAACAGTTTGATTTAGGGAAGATTGCTCAACTTTGAGATGTGGTGTTTTTGCCTTCTCTCATACGGAATTGCCCATCTACATACAATTACAAAATTATTAATATTAAATCTCCTTGA
Organism: Echinarachnius parma; assembly: GCA_037951105.1. Lineage (NCBI taxonomy): Eukaryota > Metazoa > Echinodermata > Echinoidea > Clypeasteroida > Echinarachniidae > Echinarachnius > Echinarachnius parma. The sequence goes on from JBAMJV010014695.1 coordinate 17,497, forward strand.
AAGTTGAAGGTATGATTTATATCTTAAAATACATGAATGTAAATTAATGTGAGAAAATAAATGTAGCACCAGTGTCATACTAATCACTGGATATTTTATTTTAGAAATTGTATTGTTTTTGTTTTTCCCTTTCTAAAGTACAAACATGAATCTGCTGCATCTTCATAATTTCAGTCAAGTGGGTCTTGCTGGAAACTAATTTAATGATAGAACATTATCATCTCTATTATGTTCATGGAGAGATTAGAGAAATTATATATCGTGTATCAATTTAGTTAAATCACCATTGATGCAATATGAAGCATGTGGGTACAATGAGTTACATAAAGTAACATTGTACAGTACTTGTATAATGACTTATTGTCTACATGGCTACAGTTCATGCTATTTAAAGGGTATTTCTACATTGAGAACAAGATATTTTTTATTTTCAGCAATATCATTCAATACCTTACAAACCATGTGCGTGTAATTCCGTTACGTAACGGAATTACTAATACCGTTACGCCAATTTTGGAAACAATAGTGACATTATTTCAGAAAATTATGTTGGAAGTTCTTAGGACTGTGGTGAAGGAAGAGAATTCACAATGACATGACTAAAGAACAAGTAATAAGATATTGAGAAAAACTTATTACGTTTTATCGTATCGAATTACGATCAAATATGCATAGATTTTAAAAATTTCTCAAAAAAAAAATGCAATGAAGTTACTGCCCATGCTTTACAATTTGTGATTGTTGCTACATTGTATGGAAAATATGAGAAAAAGAGTAGAAACAATCATTGAATTAAAAGATTCACTTCATTTTCATGAAATGAAGCTGATTTATGAATAAAAGGTCATAAATTTCTGTTCAATTCAAGCAGAAATATTTGCAAAACCAATAGAGCTATACACAAATGGTTTTCAGTTTCCTAAAATTCAAGTTTTCCTCTATCGATAACAGTTTGATTTAGGGAAGATTGCCCAAATTTGAGATGTGGTGTTTTTGCCTTCTCTCATACGGAATTGCCCAGCACCTTTATGTATAGTTTCTGACTAGTGATAAGTTATTTGGGCTATTTCACAAAATGGTAATCATCGCATGCGGGTTATAGATTAACCTACATTCAGTATTCTTTTACTTTATTTTCTTAATTAACAAATGGCAATGCTAATTTGCTGGTGACTTTTTCCTTGATAATGTACCTTTTTTGTTTGATTCTTTTGCAGCCATTTTGTTTGTTAGCCGATCTGGGGGCTTTGAATAGCTGAAATCAAACAATTGCTGGGACCCCCGCCAGAAGCCTTAGGGCAGGCCCAAAACAGTTCACGCTTTATATGTTCTCGCAGGTTGGAGCCTGTGGCCGAGAGCACGATCATGACCCAGGACAGGCCCTAGTTTCACTGATCTCTAGATATGCTTGTGTAATCCTTTACGGTTGAATGGGCAGTAGTGTGCTCTGCTACCAATGAGTGCTACGTTCTGTTGATTTGTATGTTATTCTAGCATACTGACATCGATGGGTTAGAGCCAATGATGCTAATTTTCTATGGTAAATGTCGCTGGTTCGTAATCGGGCCCCTGCCCCCAAGGGCCACCCTTGTAAAACTCCTGGCTATGCCACTGAATTCAGCTGTCAAGCTGCTATGAATTTGTTGTTCAATAAACATCTTTGAATTAAATTCCTTTCAATACCTGTCATGAGTAGCGATTCCGTCTTTGTCGTATCTGGTGTCCTTGTCGTACTTGATGAGGAGAGACTCGTAGTTGGCGATCTGATACCTCTTCATTCTCCTGATCAGCTCCGTCCTATGTAAGGAAGGGGTCAAAAAGTGAAGCGGTCAGCATCGTCCAGGGCTTGACACTACTACAAATATAACATTTCTGTTCAGCTACGAAAGAGTAATGTAATTCCTTACACATGCATATTAAATCTCATTTAGAAGTAAGCGGGCAGTTACATTTTATGTTCGGGTAAGTGATAAGTCAATTTGAAAACTTTACTTGCCCGAATGGGCCAGTAGAGGGAAAAAAAGGGTTAATGTAGAGGTTTACCATGAAAAGAATCCCTTCACTAATTGACCCAATGTTAAACTGAGATAAATACAGTTTGGCTATTTACTTGGTATGAAGGAATTTCTTTTCATCAGGGTGGTGTGGGGGGGGGGGGGGGGGGGGTGTGAAGTTTGTCAATATAAGACAATAGGTCATCCCTTGAAACATTGGCCTCCCTTCAGAATTGAACTTGCATTTGTTTTTTTGTAAGTTAAATATTGGGTAAAAATTGTTTTCTTTTGTGCTCTTCTTTAATATATATATAACCAGCATAATAAATGTTTGCCTATTGATACCGGAGACCAATTTTGTAGTACTACTACTACAGGTCTATACTATCATTCCCACTTATAATGCAAGGATGACCATACATAACAAATACTTGATTAAGAATTTAAATCAAAATCAAATTAATCTACATGTATATCTATGGAAATGTTATCTTATAAATAATTTATACTGTAAAGGACATTTGTCGCCTTACTGTTACACAAAGCAATCTCTGCAGTCTGCACTAATTTAAAGCAAAATTTACATTAAGTTAATTATGGACTTTTGTCTTTAGAGAACTATTTTAAATTCAAATAACTTCTGAAACAGAAAGATATATAATACAGTCTTAGTGCCAAAAAAAAAACAATGTCATGGAACCTGTCTATAAAGGTTACAGTGGACAGTGGACACTCTTCTTTTTTTCACTTGGGTGGTCTCTATTAGTACACAGGTTTGACTGTACATGTAAGGGAATCTGTATAAAACTTACGTTTTTCCTGAAAACATGGGTCCAAATATAACCTGTGAAAAGTGGAACATACAAGAGACAATATTAGATTTTTGAATGTATGATTCATTAAAGGGATCTAGTAACTTTGTTGAGATGTGCAAAAACTGATGAATGGTTGATGCAATGTATGCTGTTGTTATCTCATATGTCCTCAGGGTATTGTGTGAAAATTTCAGGTCAAATGGACAATGTATGGCCAAGTAATGAGCGAAAATGCAAAGTGATATTGGGTGATATTCACCAACTCACTGCATTCACTTTGTACAGGGATGAAAATCTCGCCCGGAGATTTTCTTATCTAAATACTTCAATCATACATATCTTTGTAATGAAAGGGAAATTTGAAAAAACCGAAAACTGTCCCATGATTTTATTGTTATACGAATACAACAAGGTATAAAGGAACCGCTAGAATTACAATTTTATTTTGAGGATTTGGACAATGTTACTAAGTCCCTTTAAGACTAAGAGACCACGAAACATTTCACAAAGATGCATGATTAATTAGTTGTTCAATCATTGTCAACGTCAGTCAATTAATCGACGATAATCGTGTTAATACGTGTGGTTTACGGGTACACCATGTGAGATGGGTGGATTGGTAAGCCCTGAAAAGGACTATGGTAGTCCTAGAAAGGACTGTTGGTGTAGTTCTGAAAAGAACTGTTGGTATTCTTTCTAGGAGAGTTCTAAAAAGAACTGTTAGTAGTCCTAGAAAGGACTGTTGATAGTCCTAGAAAGGACTGTTGGTATTCCTATAAAGGACTGTTGGGATAGTCCTGAAAAAGACTGTTGGTATTCTTTCTAGGAGAGTCCTAAAAAGGACAATTGGTAGTCCTAGAAAGGACTGTTGTTAGTCCTAGAAAGGACTGTTGGGATAGGTCCCTGAAAAGGACTGTTGGTATTCTTTCTAGGAGAGTCCTAAAAAGGACAGTTGTTAGTCCTATAAAGGACTGTTGATAGTCCTAGAAAGGACTGTTGGTATTGCGAGGAGAGGGTGGATGGTAGGAGGGACTAGACGTTTCGAATAGGTTGACTATCCGTCGTCAGGAGTGGTTGTCATCGTGTTGTCAATCGTGTTGTCATAAATCTTTTATGGGGCCTAGTACTGCTATTAGGACTGCATGAAACTTTTTAAACTAGAGGGCAAATACTAAAAGGGCGCTAATGCAGTTTCATACCCCCCCTTTTTTTTTTGACTCGGCTCGACTCGAAAAGTCACTGGTAGGTACTAGAGGCATGGCGGCTCGTGAATTACTGATAACTTCGATTTTAGCGACCCACACTGCAAACTTTTCGGAGCTGCGACGATGCATCATCAAAACCATTGATTGATGTCATTGAAATTGACTCAAATTTTGTCAGAAATATTAAAACAGATCATCGAGGGAAAAAGAAAAAGTGCAGTGAGTGATACGAACCAATTTGGTTGAGTTTGAAGTGATGCAAATATTAAATAAGAACAAAAAGGGGTACGAAACTACATAACTTTAATAGCGCCCTAAAAAGGATTAGATATTGCATGATTTTCAAGATTTGGGCCGTTACAGAAAGAGATTCAATCGATTGTAAGTCAGAAAATGTATGCGGTTTAACCATTCAGATTTGCGCATTTAGAACACATAGATCCAACTTAATTGTAACATACAATCAATTTTATCTTTTTCTGCAATGTGGGCCATTGATGATATATTGATAGTGTTCTAAATTCCCAATTCTAATTAGTTGAAACATGCAATTTTTCTGACTTACAATTAATCGTAAATTCCAATCGATATCTAATCTGCAATGGCCATGCCAATAATTCAATATGGCAATGGGGCCTTAGGCTTAGCATATTTAAATAATTTATGATTTCCATGATGAATGTATTTGTCTTCTTTAATTATCTAACCCTCACTCACTGTTATTGTCAAAGTGTCACTGTCAGACTCAGTGTCAGTCTACACTCTAGAGTAAAGGACTAAATCCAGTTTTAGTTTTACTTTAGTATTTTAGTTTTACCAACATAAATTTAGTTTACAAATATTTATCATTATTTTGTTCAATTTTTGTTCATGTGTCAATAATATGAGTACTTATGGACATCGGTAGATCAACAAATCTATCGCTTTCATGGCCTCTTTGTCTTGACATTAATATTATTGTCATTTTCACTGTCGGCATAGAATGCCGACAGTGAAAATGACAATAATAATGTCAAAGAGGCCATGAAAGCGATAGATTTGTCGATCTAGGACATGGGTTGTCACGCCACGCCACGCCACCTGGTAACTGGTATTAGGTAAGGTTCGCCAAAACATTTTTGCATGTTAAATTGTTACAATACAAATTACAATATGGCAGTGTATACAGCCACACTCGTGTGTCTTTAGCTTACGGCCACACTCGTGTGGCTGTATCCATAGAGCCGTGTATGGATACAACCACACTCGCGCATGCGCGTAGCCAAAATTTCCAACTTGTATATTATCGAACATCGAGTACGAGATTACGCAAAAGAAGCGGCGGCATGTACCGAGCATCGAACTCGATACACAGCGTCTTTAGATTATCAGACTAGCAGTAGCACGCATATCCATTGCGCCACAGCGGATTGGCTTGATTTGCAGCGGAACAGAAGAAGTTTTGGGGGATATATATTACCCTACCTAAACCCTAACCCTAACCCTAATTTGTGGCTATAGCTAGGTCAGTATATTTAGTGGCTATATGTCAGATTAGTGGCTATAGCCTAGGTCAGATTAATGCCTAATGGCTATAAGTCGGTATACACACATTGTGCTGCCGTAAGAATAGCCGGCGTATGGCTGTATCCATAGAGCCGTGTATACGTATGGAGTGTGGCTGTATCCATACGCGGCTCTACGGATACAGCCACACGAGTGTGGCCGTAAGCTGAAGACACACGAGTGTGGTTGTATACACTTCCTTACATTTACAATATAGTAATACAAACTTACATTCAAATTTCAGATTTACAGACACTGCACTGACTAGACTAGAGTCAGAGACAGAGAGTCTACGACTACAGTAGACAGTTAACAATAACAGAGCTTATTTAAGCCAATTATTCACCAGGAACATGTCCATGGCCATCATGAAAATATAAATAAAAATTTATTTGAAGAAAATAAAAATGTAGACTTTTGTAGATTTGGGGATTTTTAGCTCATCCGGCCCGAAGGGTCCGATGAGCTTATGCCATGGCGTGGCGTCCCGTCGTCCGTCCGTCCGTCCGTCCAGTTTTCAAAATGCTTCTTCTTCGTTATTTTTCAACCGATTTTGATTCTGATTGTTTCATATGATAGGGCTAGGAGGGGGATTTAAGGACGTTCCCCAGTTATGTTTGTGCGCATCCGAACTGCGCAGGTTGGTCAGATGACGCATGAATGGCTTTGCGCAAATCTAATTGTGACGTATGAATACGTTTACGCACCTCTGCTTCAAATCATAAACAAGGTTGTTATAATTTGATGACATTCAATAATGGCATGAATTTTTGACCACTACCTTCTTTTTTGCCTACCTCCCTTTTAGATAGGAAGTTCAAAACGACAAGGAAAGTATGTTTTTCATGTCATCTCAAAAGCCTAATACATTTCCATTTACCCATGTTTGACTGTTAACTGTGTTGTCTTCACTAAGAATTGTTGTAAATGGGTACTTGACCAAATTTTAATCAAAACAATGTAATAATGTAGTACTCTAGAGATGGCATTTGAGTTCATATTGATCATACGTTGTGACAAACACACGCACCTTCATTTATCTTGGTTCAATCCATTGGCAACAGAGGCCCAAACATATTTTGCTTTCCAAGAGGCAAAAGATCTATTCTATCATCAAATTGGCAATATTACACTCACTATTTTGTTATAATATTTTTTCAAGGTGATGTATTTCATTATGAATGCAACAAGAAACATTTCCTTTCATTTTCGGGATCAAATACTGCCAATTTGATAATAGTGTTAAGTCAGCGAAATGTTTCAATTTGAGGATTGCCCGATCATTTGCCACTTCAAGGTTTCGTGTGAGAAAACAACTGTACATTGAATTGCAACAAATTTGGGCACAAATTGTGCAGATATTTTTTCTCTTACTTTTGACTCGTGTTAAAGATGAATTACAGTTTTGGAAAGAAGCCGAATACATCTATATTGATCATTATTGTTGAATAGTATTGAAATAGGGCTTGTGTGGTAAATCGGAACCTAAGCATCGTTAATACAGAAATATCGAAGAAATCCAATTATCTGCCTGTGAAATTTATAATCCACCGCCAGTTCGGGACTGTCCACCGGCCGCTAGCGCTGGGGGAGATATCGACAAGCTATCGTATAGCGCGACACCTCGTGTACACCTCGTGTCGTAATACACGTAGCGAAGTGAGCGATTCCAGATGGCGAACTCTATCTGCAGCAGATCAGCTTATAATTTTGCAAATAATCAATTAGGTAGGCGTTCTTGGCCAAATTTGGATAATCCTATATTAGTACAATTATATTCTTTCACATTATTGGTAATAGGAGCTTCCATTTCAATTTTTTTGAGAGGGGGGGGCGTTTCCAAAACTAGCCTTTACCTTTAAACATTTTCACTGATACTAAGCATGATTTGTCCAATAATTGTTTTACACTGTGAAACTCTATCAGAGGGTTAATTACCCCTGTTTCAGGGTTCTTTTTTTTCTTCCTATGTTTTATTCTTTTTTGGGACGCAAAGTACATTGCGACAGTTTACAGCATATCAGCCACTGCAACAACAAACAAATGCAATCTACAATCAACACTATTATAGATCAAGAATTATTTTTTCATTGGGAGGGCAGACTAATATGTTACAACTCCCTTTCCTGATTTGGCTTCCTCCAGTAGGCCTATCACTTTTTCCCACAATTATGTCAAGTTTGGCGAAAAGAACCTGTCCGGCGGTGTGGAGTTTAACACACTAGTTCTAGTTCTATGGTAATACTCATCAACGCCTGTTCAGCATCTAGATGAGGGAAAAGCATAGAGTTGTTATATATACACAGCTCTATGCAGTACAGTTCCTGTAAAGGGAACTAAATTGTTTAAAGAGCCACCTTGAACTGCTCCAAAGAAGCAGTTCGACGATGTTCTGAGGTAGCTCGTCCCAGTCCTTTAGTGTCCTGGGGAAATAGCTAAATTTGTAAGTGTCCATTGAAGAGCCTAGTCTCATATATCGTTGTTGTTGACTCCTCCTTGTAGTTCGCTCCCTCGGTTTGATGTAATCCGGTATTGGAATCGCAATGTTGTTATTTGCTATCTTGTAGAACATTGACAATCGTGCCCGTTTTCACACAAAATACCACATGGGGGCGCTGCAAGTAAAACACACACAAAAAAAACACCAACACATGGACCGTCCTTTGTGAATATTTCCCCACCCTATCACGGCAATTTTTGGCAAGTTTTGTGAAAGTGACATGGGGTTTTGAATGTACAACATATGTCATAGGTTTATGAACCCACCCCATCATTGCATCCCTGGATAGGTTCCCGACCAGATTTTGTGGTCTTACGATGTTTTCTGCCGCATGGGGGCGCTGCTAGCACAAAAACGAGCACACGAACCCCCATTTTTATAGTTTTTCTGTATTCAGTAACCCTTTCTCTATAATTTTGGCAAGTTTCGTAAAAGTGACATGGGTTTTGAATGTACAGCATAAGTTTTATGAACCCACCCCATTAGTGCATCAATGGATAGGTTCCAGACCAGATTTTGTGGTCTTACGATGTTTTCTGCCGCATGGGGGCGCTGCTAGCACAAAAACGAGCACACGAACCCCACCCTGCAAGTCAAGAGGCTAACGCTGCTGCGTTAGCCCCTTGCTCCATTGTAGTCAATACTAACATAAAACTAAGGCTGTGGGCACATAATTACAATATCACGTCAGCTAGCGGGTACACGCCTTGTAATTCCATTTAGATTACGCGTAATTCCCATTCTTTTTTTCAAACTAACAGCAAAGTAAAAATATTTGTTTTTTACACGTTAAAATGGTAATAAAGTGGAAAACAGTTACCTTATTTTGCAACTTTCCCCCCTCTACTGTTCACCAACACTCGACTTGAAAATGACGATGTCGACTCACGATAGTTAAATTTGTTCAACGTTCGCGTGAAACGATATAATCGTCTTAGTGTATGACAGTCGTTTTTGGATAATTATAATATGAAAATGAGCGCGCCATCTAACGTTTAAATCTCGAAACGTACAAAACGGCTGTAAATTTGATAGAAGCATTAGCGAACATTTTTCAATTATCGTATCGTTAGAACCGATAATCGCGATGTCCCTGAAATTGTCGTTGAGGGCAGTGTGATTTTTATTCATCTGTACATTCCAATGGGAAACCCACAGTCTAGCCGATCCGGCCTGGATTTTGACCATCAAAATAATCCTTTTTTCGAAATGTATATCAGTTGAACCAGATATGTGCCATAACTATATCCCGTGGAACTGAAATTTGGTAAGTATAATTCCATCTACTAATTTAGCGAGTGAGAATGAGAGATTTGAGAGATGTGGAATTAAATTTTATTCCCAGTCCCACACGTTCAATTAACGTTGGGTACACACGGGAATGACCCTAGGGTGCACGAACCCCCCATTTTTATAGTTTTTCTGTATTCAGTAACCCTTTCTCTATAATTTTGGCAAGTTTCGTAAAAGTGACATGGGTTTTGAATGTACAGCATAAGTTTTATGAACCCACCCCATTAGTGCATCAATGGATAGGTTCCAGACCAGATTTTGTGGTCTTACGATGTTTTCTGCCGCATGGGGGCGCTGCTAGCACAAAAACGAGCACACGAACCCCCCATTTTTATAGTTTTTCTGTATTCAGTAACCCTTTCTCTATAATTTTGGCAAGTTTCGTAAAAGTGACATGGGTTTTGAATGTACAGCATAAGTTTTATGAACCCACCCCATTAGTGCATCAATGGATAGGTTCCAGACCAGATTTTGTGGTCTTACGATGTTTTCTGCCGCATGGGGGCGCTGCTAGCACAAAAACGAGCACACGAACCCCCCATTTTTATAGTTTTTCTGTATTCAGTAACCCTTTCTCTATAATTTTGGCAAGTTTCGTAAAAGTGACATGGGTTTTGAATGTACAGCATAAGTTTTATGAACCCACCCCATTAGTGCATCAATGGATAGGTTCCAGACCAGATTTTGTGGTCTTACGATGTTTTCTGCCGCATGGGGGCGCTGCTAGCACAAAAACGAGCACACGAACCCCCCATTTTTATAGTTTTTCTGTATTCAGTAACCCTTTCTCTATCATTTTGGCAAGTTTCGTAAAAGTGACATGGGTTTTGAATGTACAGCATAAGTTTTATGAACCTTGCCCATTATCCCACCCCTAACAGAAAACGTCCCTGAGAAGGATTTTTAGGATATTGGTGTTTTCTGCCGCGTGAGGGCGCTGCTAGCAAGATTGAGAGCATACAACCCCAACTTTAAATTTTTTTCCTCGTTTTGGATACCTTTCTCTACAATTCTCCCAAGTTTGGAGAAAATTACGTGGATTTTGAAAGAATTATGGGGATTTAAGTTTGCTATTGGACATTTTGTTGCCTATCATGGCCTTGATCCTGTAACGCTATCATTCTATACTGGACGTCAGATTGCCATATTCTTCAGTCCCGTAGAAGAAAAACAAGCACATGAACCTATGGTTTTATTTGCATATTTGGGCTTCGGATGGGTCAAAGTTACGGCATGGAAAGTTTGAAGAAACTGACATGGACTTCACTTTAACTGGGGAACGTCCTTAAAACTTCTACACAGAATCGTGAAATTCATTATCTATGGTAATTTATGCAAATTTATTCAAAATCACAAAAAATGCTTCTTCTTCATTTCTCGACCGATTTTGATTTGGTTTGCTTTATCTGGTAGAGCTAACTTTGGTACACTACACTTGTACACAGAATTTTGAAATTTTTCTCCATTAATTAATTATGGTAATTTATGCAAATTTATTCCAAAAATAACAAAAATTGCTTCTTCTCCCTCATTTCTTGACCGATTTTCATTCTGTTTGGTTGTTTTCTAATAATAATAATAGGGCTAGGAGGGGGATTTAAAACTTCTACACAGAATCATGAAATTCATTATCTATGGTAATTTATGCAAATTTATTCGAAATCACAAAAAATACTTCTTCTCCTTCATTTCTCGACCGATTTTGATTTGGTTTGCTTTATCTGGTAGAGCTGACTTTGACTAGTTTGGTACACTAAACTTGTACACAGAATTTTGAAATGTTTCTCCATTAATTAATTACGGTAATTTTTTTTTTTTTTTTTTAAATTAATTAATTAATTAATTAATTAATTTATTTATTTATTTATTATTTTATTTTTATTTTATTTTTTTTTCTTTAATTTTTTTCTTTAATTTTTTTCTTTTTTTCTTTTTTTTTTAATTTTTTTTTTTTCTTTTTTTTTTCATTTTTTTTTTTCTTCTTTCTTTTTTCATTTTTTTTATTTTTTAATTTTTTGTATTTATTTATTTATTTATTTTTATAATCATCTTTTTTTTCTCATGTCCCTTCCGGGGTGTCAAATTTATATTTGTTTCACTCTAATTTTATTTATTTATTTATTTATTTATTTTTTTTTTTATTTATTAATTTTTTTTTCTTTCTTTTTTTTTTTTCTTTTTTCTTTTTTCTTTTTTTTTCTTTTTCTTTTTTTTTTCTTTTTTTTTTTTTTTCTTTTTTTTTACCCATGTCCCTTCCGGGGCGTCAAATTTATATTTTTTTCACTCTAATTTTTAATTTATTGTTTTTATGTCCCTTCCAGGGCTAGGCCCTAGGGCATCAAATTTTTATTTTTTGACCAGTTGAAAAGTGTATGGTATTGGGTCCTATTACCGGATACCATTTCTTTACGCCATGACAACGATCAACATGAAGAACAGAGATATGAATAAAACAAAAATAAGTGATCTATATATTCTCAAGATAAAGAATTGATAACTTATTTCGTAGAAAAAAGCGGCAAACTTACGCAAATTGAACTTTTACGGCACCCTATCAAGAAGCAGAATTTTTTGTAGCGCACAAACCGGGTTGTATTAACCGGACGCACCAAACGTGAATGTTTTGCATGGGAATGTCATTGACTTGCGCGCTGCCACTGGTGCGCGGCAAAACGCGCGTATAACGCCTCAGGGCGCTTATTTTCTTCGGGAAATGGTGGAAAATGTTTGCTAAACATCCATTTATTATCCTCCGTTAATGCCGACTTTCAAATTCAACTTTCAAAATTCGAACGTTTTTCCTATTGGAATTTGCATGTACGGTAATACAACCCGTTCGGTATTGCAACCCCTTGCTATACCACATGAAATTGATGTTGCGAGATGGCGGATGAGCGCTACGTCATTGACATTCTGGTTGTACATTTTAGTCAAAATTACAAACATCACTTTCACAATTTTGTATTCCGAAGGGTTTAAAACACCCAATTCAATTGTATGGTAACTTTCTAGGAAGTTCTACGAACACACGCACACGATTAATTAATAAGATTGAAGATAAAAACTGTTAAAATCCCGCGGCAAGATGCCGAGCGCGGGCTGCCTGCGCTGCCCGCAGCCATGACGGTGAGCATTCGTGCCCGATAAGCCAAGCCCAAATTAGACGGTTAACAAAACAGTTGGCTCACCTGAATTTGCCCTTTCTTTCCATTTTGCATTCTGCCCCCGTCGATAGAGTTAGTGCAGGACATCATGGTGAATATTAAATGAGGTAGAAAATAAAGAAATTCACGAAAAAGTCAGACCAAAACGGCTTCAAAGTTGAAATTAAACTGGCGGACTCAAGTTACTGCGCACGAATTTCTCGGAATTATTGGCGGAATACAAATTTGGCGCGCTTCGCGTACAAAAAGCTTTACAATGCTTCCACACGTGGAAATAAATGTACAAAGAATCAATAATTATTAGGATTATTTTAGTTGAAGCAGCAGGCGCCGTGTACACGTGTGAAGCACGGCACGTACGTACCGCTGATTTTAATCACAGCATGGGCGCGCGTCGATCACTTGAGGGTGCCAAAATCTTCCGGGGGCTGCGCCCCCTGGAACCCCTATTAAGGCCATCTGACCAAGTCCCTTGTACACACATAATCTGGATTTCCCGCTATGCCCACTAAAAACTGAGCTAACATCCAACATAATATAATTTGAAACGTATACCGGTTTTACGTATACATAATTTAGAACAACATTACTTGTTCTCGGATTATTATTCAAAATCCTAAAGCTTCCGGGGGCTCCGCCCCCTGGACCCCCATTGAGATTATGTGTGTGTAGAGTATCCCTTGACTGATTCAATTCAGATTTCCAGCAAGGGTCCCTGATAGCAGAGTAGCAGACTGGGCGTCTTTATGACGTCTTAATTTGGTCGTAAACTGGTAAACACGTCATATGTCGTACAAACGATCAGAATACGACGTCATTATGACGTAATTTAAAGACCATTTTTGACATGATGACAAGTGTCGTATAAAAGACGTAATAATGACGTCAATATAACATCTTTAATTGACCATGTTTCCACCATTTATTTTTGTCGTATGAAAGACGTAAAAACGATGTCATTATAACGTCGTTCAAAGACCATTTTTCAGAATGTATTATTGTCGTATCTATAGAAGACATGATAAAGACGTCTTTATGATGTCGTTTAAAGACCATTTTTGCCATACGGGTTTATGTCGTATCGACAACGCTATAAAGACGTAATTTTGACGTCAAGACAAGTTTTTTGCCATAGTTTTCGTCGTATGGACGACCTTTATAGTTTATACTAAGTCATTTTGACGTCTTTCAAAGACCATTTTTCCAATTATTTAATATCGTATGAAAGACGTTATAACGACGTCTTTATTACGTCTTTCAAAGACCCTTTTTTCACTATTTGATTTGTCATAAAAACGTCTTAAAATTGACGTCTTTATGATGTCTTTTAAAGACTATTTTTGCCATTATTGTTTGTGTCGTACGACGACGTTAATACGACGTCATTATGATGTTTTCAAAACTAGTTTTTGCCATCATTTTTGTCGTATGGACGACCTTTTTACTACGTCATTTTGACGTCTTTCAAAGACCAGTTTTTCTAATTATTTTGTATCGTATTAAAGACGTTAAAACGACGTCTTTATTACGTCTTTCAAAGACCCCTTTTCACTATTTATTTTGTCATAAAAACGTCTTAAAATTGACGTCTTTATGATGTATTTTAAAGACTATTTTTACCATTATGGTTTGTGTCGTACGACGACCTTATTACGACGTCATTGTGACGTCTTTTAAAAACCACTTTTCCCAATTATGTGTTGTCGTATAAGCGACGTTATTACATCGTCATTATGACGTCTTTCAAAGACTATTTTTCACATGCTTTGTTGTAAGGGTGACATGATTACGACGTCATTATTACGTCTTTCAAATGTTGTCATAAGATCGTCTTTATGATGTCTTTTCAAGACGATGTTTGCCATTAAGTTTATATACGGACGACGGTATAACGACGTCATTATGACGCCTTTACTAGTTTTGCCACCATTTTTATGTCGTATGAACGACCTTATTACGACATCATTGTTATTCACGTCATTCAAATACTAGTTTTCACTAGCTTTGTTTGTCGTATAGGTAACATGATTACGACGTTATTATTACGTCTTTCAAGACCATTTTACTTCTTTTAAGACCAATTTTGCCATTAAGGTTTATGGCGTGTGGACGACGTTATTACGTGATTATGACGTCTTTCAAAGACTATTTTTGTAATTATTGTTGACGTATCTTTTTACGCCATCTTTATGACGTCTTTCAAAGACTATTTTTCACTGCTTTGTTTGTCGTATGGGTGACGTGATTACGACGTCATTAGTATGCTACGCAATATTTGAACGTATTTGGTTCACAATAATATAATATTTATGGGATATTAGTCTAAATTACCTTATTATATTTATGTTCATTACATGCATTGTCCAATGTTGCAACTGTGGCAACCAAGCTTAAATATATCTAATACATGTACATACATTTATTTAGATCATGACTTGATTTATTCACTCATAAAAAAATTAAAAACAATCTAATTGGTGAGCATGGTACCTTAGTGAAGCAGTTGCTTCAAAAACAAACACTTACACAATCAAATGCAACTAGTAAACAAAACAAAATAAAAGGTAGAAAGGGTGTATTTGTATAATCATGTTTGAATGTAAAGATGAAGCGCTTTGTAAATGGGGTGGGAGGGAATTCCAAAGTTTTGGACCTGCAAAAGAAACTGCTCTTTGTGAGACTACTGTTATTGAAAATAAATGATAATCATTACTACTACAGACTGACGTCTTTATGACGTCTTAATTTGGTCGTAAACTGGTAAACACGTCATATGTCGTACAAACGATCAGAATACGGCGTCATTATGACGTATTTTAAAGACCATTTTTGACATGATGACATTTAAGTGTCGTATAAAAGACGTAATAATGACGTCAATATAACATCTTTAATTGACCATGTTTCCACTATTTATTTTTGTCGTATGAAAGACGTAAAAACTAATATAAATACCAACCTGTTTTGAATATTTTCAACATGATTTGCAAGTTAATTATTTAGGCATTAACATTTTGAAATACTAACAATTCATTACTAACCATTTAAATCTCACATACTAAGAAGCGTGATATATATACGGAACCTATACCATACTTTATCGGTTAGGTGATAGATGTAGGTTATAGGATAGGGTTAGGATATAGGATTAGGATAGGATTTAGGTGTTGGATAACTATTGAAGTTGTCTGTTAGCTGTGGGTCTGTGGAATTAACCACCATAGCATGGCTCATATTTTTTTGAATATTGATAATGTAAAAATCGCTTCAAAATATGACGTCAATATGACGTAAATACGACGTTTCAAAGACATTTTTTAATGACGAAAATACGTCGTTATCACGTCAAAATATGACGTCTATATGTCGTGAAACGCGGGTGCAAAATCGTCACTTTTTGACGTAAATTTATGACGTCTTTAAGACGACGTTACACGATGTGAAAATCACGTCGAATGAAGACGTAACAATCACGTCTTATATTGACAAATAAGACGTATTTATGACGTCTAAATGACGTAATTTATGGTACAAATTGACGTCTTAAAGACGTCATAAAGACGCCTTTTCCGTTTAAAATAC
>JBAMJV010014696.1:0-17500 GCA_037951105.1 Echinarachnius parma
GTTAGATTTTTTCAATTATTACTTCTCTAGTATGACGATATCTATCATTGATATTCATTCAGCTCGAGAGAGTTAGTGAACGGTCATAATCCTCATAGACGTCATATATACAGTAATTCGTTGGAAAAGCTGACACAAATTTTCGCTTTTTTAACCAAGAAAGCAGTACTATTTTCCAATGAAACTTTCATACATCCTTCGGACATATCTTACAATGATGGTGGTATAAGATTGAAGTCTGAAATGTAATTTTGGGCAATATCTGATACTTGACAGGTGCACCTTTAAAGTATCCACTCACAATGGCTACAAGTGTGCCGAACTGGCCTCGAGAAGGAAACATAAAACATAATTAATGACATAATTATCGAAACTATATAAATCAGAACCGAACTAAAACGGAAACATGGAAAATGGCACGCCACCTTGTTTGTAAGCTAAAGGTCATTCATATAACGGCGGAACAATGAGATTGGGGGACTGTACCCCGAACACTTTAGCCAGATGAAAGTTCTCACTTTGATAGGAATGGTATGTATTGTAATACTTAGCGTTAAGCTTAATTTTAAAATTTATTAAAAAAGAGAACTTAGTATTTTGCCACTGCCAAAAACTAACAACGTGTATACAGAGTTTGAACCGGCCTTTGTGAACCATCTGTTATTTAATGGAGACGACCCAGGAGTGTTCACACAGATTTTAAAATGAATTTAAAATTATCGAAAGCAATGTGTAGTCTCGGAATGAAAAGTATTCAAAAGAAACTTTTCACATAATTTGAGACTTTTACTGAATTTAACTTCAGTGATAATTATTACATTTCCTTGACGATATAACACGTTATGCATTTACAGATATACTTGAGTGTTTGTATATCCCAAATTGAAACATTGCGAGGGTTCTGGTTGGTTTTGATTCCATTTGCAAGTTCATTTAATAAAACATGTGAAATGTGAATTATTCCCTTTAGAATACTCTCATAGTTCAGTTTGAATCGTTTGCATTCGAAAACGAGGTTGGCCTCAAAATGTACTCTAAACTAAATATTTCGGATTTGTTTATCTTCATTGGACCGTGCTTAATATTTGATACCAGGTTATTATGATAAGATCATAGTTTCAGTCACTAAAGTAGACCTTGACAAAATACTCAAATATATCTTTAAACACACTTTAATGTTGTATACTAAATATATGAATGTACAAAAGTCACAAATCAAATAATGACTTTCCATTATTGTAAGTCCAACTGATAATTTAATTTTAACTTAGAAGCTCTGTAAAATACCCCCTGCAAAAGATTCTCAGTCGACCATTCGGGATTTTAAGACGCAAAAGGAAAAGGTTCTTTCTACAAAGATCAGTGTGGATAGAGCTACTGTTATTCTTCAATGGAAAGAGAAGGGAACCCAATGGTAGACTACCCACAAAGACTGAGCATTATGATCGAGATATAGATATTTAGATATGAGATAGATAGATAAATGATAGATGTATCGGTTTTTATTGAACACATAAAATAAACAAGACTGTAGTCCGAGGACTAAAGTAATTTGCGTACAACAACAAATATATACACATTCATGAATAAATATATATATTACAACACAATATAAATGTTACTTAACATCCAAATATAACAAAATAATATATATTTATGAATGCATTTGGCAAGATAAACACTAACATGGTAGCCTAAAAGCACTAATTTGAGCACTTATTTGAGTAAAGAATTGATATAAGCGCTGATATGGTTAACAATGTAATCTTCATTTATATAATTTATAAGAGGTTCGGTAAACCTTACATTTTTTATTAAAAACGGTAGCCAAAAAGTAATTTTCCTGTTAAAGGTGCACCTGTAAAGTGTCTAACTGCACACAAATTAATTTGAGCTTCCACATTTCTCTTCTACCGTGTTGTTTGGCTTATGGTAAGAGAAGAATAAAATAGGGTTAAAATTTGTTCAATTATTACTTCTCTAGTATGACGATATCTATCATTGATATTCATTCAGCTCGAGAGAGTTAGTGAACGGTCATAATCCTCATAGACGTCATATATACAGTAATTCGTTGGAAAAGCTGACACAAATTTTCGCTTTTTTAACCAAGAAAGCAGTACTATTTTCCAATGAAACTTTCATACATCCTTCGGACATATCTTACAATGATGGTGGTATAAGATTGAAGTCTGAAATGTCCTTTTTGGCAATATCTGACACTTGACAGGTGCACCTTTAAAGTAACCACTCACAATGGCTACAAGTGTGCCGAACTGGCCTCGAGAAGGAAACATAAATCATAATTATCGAAACTATATAAATCAGAACCGAACTAAAACGGAAACATGTTCTAAGTTAGACCAAGATCTATCATCTGGCAAAGTTTCAGGACAATAGCTGCACCCGTTCTTAAGGTATCCGACGAACAAAATTCTTGTTTTCGTGTCTCTATGCACTTGCATATAGACACAAAAACAACACTAGATTTTGAATTCGTCACTTTTGACGAATTAAGGTTATACGGATCGACTTCTTATGATAAAAGCATTATTCCAAAAATAACTACTCAATCATCATATGAATAATATCACATACTCCCCCAATAAAAAGTAAAAAAGAAGAAAAAAAGAAATTTAAAAAATATTGCCTTGGATTCGAACCCACGACCGTTAGATCTTGTGTCACAAATTATACCGCGAGACCAACATTAGATCTCTTAATAAAAATTCGGAAATCGGGAAAGATACATCAGTGATTGCACACTGCCTTTGTCATTGTAACAGTGAATTATTTGACCTTATTTGAACATAATTTACATATCCTTAACGCCATTTTCATAATCCGATCTTATCTTATGAACATTTTTGCCTTTCATTATACCATACATGTGTGCTGAATTTTATGTCCGCGGCGTACGTGGTTACTGAGTATTCATGCTTGATTTATTTGACCTTTGACAGTAAATATGACAATGAAATATGCATTTTCGCGATTTGGTGTTAACTTATGAAATGTTGGGCTTGCAAGTCCCTATCTAAATCTGGAATTTCAAGTTGATAGCGTAATTTCTTCAGGTTATAGGTCGAAAACATACGTTTTGGCTAACCCTCAATTTGTAACAGATTTGGACTCTTATTAACAATCAAAAAATTAATCAGGATCCAGTTAACAAAACGAAATGTTGTGAATAGATTGCGAATAGAGCATGACATCAGCTACGATATATCAACATTTGGGAGAAAATTGATGGAGAATAAGCGAGATATGGTCAAAAGTCCGCTGTGATCGATTTCAAAATTGATTGAAATTGTTAAAATTCGCATTTTCAACTTTAACCGTCAATATGATGAGATTATAGCATTTACTTGGCATAAATGAGGTATGAAATCCTATCTACAACTCATAATCTATCCGAATATTAAAATAAAATTGGATGTTTATGGACTTTTAAAAAAGTTATGCCCGAATAAAAAATGGTTGTTTTTGAGCATTTTCAGATTTTAAGATCCTTAGACGGGCGCGTACGCGCTTGTTACGTAGCGCATGCGCATTTGCATAATCGGAAAAGTTGCCACTTGGCCTGATAATTGTTGGTGCCAAATTTAAAGGGAAATAGAAGATGCATGACCGAGATACATCCATGAATGAAATTTCACAAAATGGCGTCCTGATGACGTCACGAATAGTAGGCGGCACCCAAAAGTTTGGCAGTTCTAAGTTAGACCAAGATCTATTATCTCGCAAAGTTTCAGGACAATAGCTGCACCCGTTCTTGAGGTATCCGACGAACAAAATTCTTGTTTTCGTGTCTCTATGCAATGGCATACAGACACAAAAACAACACTAGATTTTGAATTCGTCACTTTTGACGAATTAAGGTTATACATATCGATTTATTTTGAAAAAAAGGATGATTCCAAAAATAACTACTCAATCATCATATCAATAATAATAGATTCCCCCCCCCCCCTGAAAAAAGAGAAAAAAAGAAAAAAAAAGAAAGTTAAAAAATATTGCCTTGGATTCGAACCCACGACCCTTAGATCTTGTGTCACAAATTATACCGCGAGACCAACATTAGATCTCTTATCGAAAATGGGAAATCGGGAAAGATACATCAGTGATTGCACACTGCATTTGTCATTGTAACAGTGAATTATTTGACCTTTGAACCTAATTTACATATCCTTAACGCCATTTTCATAATCCGATCTTATCTTATGAAAATTGTTCCTTTCATTATAACATACATGTGTGCTGAATTTCATGTCCACGGCGTACGTAGTTATTCATGCTTGATTTATTTGACCTTTGACGGTAAATATGACGATGAAATATGCATTTTCGCGATTTAGTGTTAACTTATGAAATGTTGGGCTTGCAATTCCCTATATACATGCGAAATCTCAAATTGATAGCATAATTCCTTCAGCAGTTATGTCGATAACATACGTTTTGGCTAACCCTCAATTTGTAACAGATTTGAACTCTATTTCCAATCAAACAATTCATTAGGATCCATTGAACAAAACTAAATGGTGTGAATAGATTGCGAATAGAGCAGAACATCAGCTACGATATATCAAAATTTGGGAGTACATTGATGGAGAATAAGTGAGATATGGTCAATAGTCCGCTGTGATCGATATCAACATTGACTGAAATTGATTAAAATTCGCATTTTCAACTTTAACCGTCAATATGATGACTTTATAACATTTACTCGGCATAAATGAGGTATGAATTCGTATCTACAACTCATAATGTAACGGAATATTAAAAGAAAATTGGATGTTTGTGGACCTTTTAAAAAGTTATGGCCAAATAAAAAAAGGATGTTTTTACCATGTTTTGCCATTTTGCGTGCGCGCGTAATTTTAACTTTGACGCGCGCGTACTCCGTTATTATGAGTCAACAATGACTCAAATTTATAGGGTGTGTTGAGGGATCTATAAGGAATGCAAAACATGTGAAAAAACGACAATTTTCCTATTTATTCGCGTTACGCGCTCAAATACGCGCGCGCCGACGCGCACGCGCGGAATTTTTTGAAACGCTTAAAATTGTCTGAAACATATAGTAAATTACTCGGGTTAGGGTTTTGAGCATTTTTTGACATTTTTTTTCATTTGACGGACGCGTACGCGCGCGTCTCCAAGTGTAATTGCACGCGCATGAGCTTAAAAGATGACAATTGACCTGATTAATGTAAATGCGAAATTTGAATTGAAATTGATATTTCATGACTGAGATATGATGATTATTAACATTTGACAAAATGGCGTCCTGATGACGTCACAGTCATGTGACATCACTGAAAAAGTGGGCAGTTCTAAGTTAGAACATGATCTATCATCATGTGAAGATTCATGATATTTGATTAATCTGATATTGAGATAATCGACGAACAAAATTGGGAAGAATAAATAAAAATAAAAATAAAAAGGAAAATCTTGACGAAATCAATAGGTTATACATATGTATATGTATAACCTAACTAGATTTTGAATTCGTCACTTTTGACGAATTAAGGTTATACATATCGATATAAAATGATAAAAGGATGATTCCAAAAATAACTACTCAATCATCATATCAATAATAATAGATTCCCCCCCCCCTGAAAAAAGAGAACAAAAGAAGAAAAAAAGAAATTAAAAAAATATTGCCTTGGATTCGAACCCACGACCCTTTGATCTTGTGTCACAAATTATACCGCGGGACCAACATTAGATCTCTTAAGGAAAATGGGAAATTGGGAAAGATACATCAGTGATTGCACACTGCATTTGTCATTGTAACAGTGAATTATTTGACCTTTGAACCTAATTTACATATCCTTAACGCCATTTTCATAATCCGATCTTATCTTATGAACATTTTTCCTTTCATTATACCATACATGTGTGCTGAATTTCATGTCCACGGCGTACGTGGTTATTGAGTATTCATGCTTGATTTATTTGACCTTTAACGGTAAATATGACAATGTAATATGCATTTTCGCGATTTGGTGTTAACTTATGAAATGATGGGCTTGCAAATCCCTATCTACATGCGAAATCTCAAATTGATAGCATAATTCCTTCAGCAGTTATAGGTATAATACGTATAACCTATTGATTTCGTTCGAATTTAAATAATTTTTTATTATTCTTCCGATTTTCTTCTTCGCATATCTCAAGATCAGATGAATCAATCGTCATGAAAATTCACATCATGATAGATCATCATATGACTTAGTGCAAGAACCTCATTTAAATGTCGTCACATCACTGTGACGTCATCAGGACGCCATTTTGTCAAATTTCAATAATCATCATAACTCAGTCATGCATCATTAATTTCACTTCAAATTTCGCATCAATATCAATCAGGTCAATCGTCATCTTTTTAGTTCATACGCGTGCACTTACACTCGGAGACGCGCGCGTACGCGTCCGTCAAATGAAAAAAAAATCAAAAAATGATCAAAACTCTAACCTGAGTAATTTACTATATGTTTCAGACAATTGTAAGCGTTTCAAAAAAATTCGCGCGTGCGCGTCGGCGCGCGCGTATTTACGCGCGTAACGCAAATGAACAAGGTAAATTTCTTTTTTCCACATATTTTGCAAGGTACGTTGCTTAATGCACCTTATGAATTTGAGCCATTCTTGACTCAAAATAAGGGAGTACGCGCGCGTCAAAGTCAAAATTAAACGCGCACTCAAATTGCCAACATATGGTAAAAACATCATTTTTGTATTCGGCCATAACTTTTTTTTAAGCCCATAAAACCCAATTTTACTTTAATATTCAGATAGATTATGAGTTGTAGATACGAAATCATACCTCATTTATGCCGAGTAAATGTTACAAAATCATCATATTAAGGGTTAAAGTTGAAATACGATTTTTAACCGATTTTAATAGAATTTAATTTTTTTTCATTTCATTTTATTTCCACATTCTGCATTAAAAACAACAAATACAATTGAATACAAACTAATGCGATTACAACTACAAGAACAACATAAAGAAAATCGTACAGGTACAAACATTTGGTGCACAGACAAGAGATAAAGATGTCTACTTAACAAACAATAAATGAGAATATGGGGGAGAACCAAAAAGCCAGAGGCTTATCTCCCCGTATGGCCGAACGGTTGAGAGAAGAGAAAAGAAAACAAAAGATAAAAGAGAAGAGGGGAAAATGTATACTTTTACATGTGTAGGTATATCAAACTTTACTTTTGAAATCTACACATGCATGTTATCATGCTTCACATGACAATAAATAACTTTTATATTTGCGTTTAAAACTTGATAATGTTGGACATGCTCTTATTTCGATAGGTATATTATTCCAGCATTTTGTTCCAATAAATAAAATAGTTGTGCGTGAAAAATTATATTTACATAGTGGTATGTGCACATTGTCCTGAGATCTAGTATTATAGTGATGAATTGCACTGTTTAGCTTAAAAGTTTCATTAAAAACTGGTGGAAGAATACCTTTAAAATATGAATACATACAAATTGCCACTTGCAGTTGGTTTAATTGATGTACAGTTAGAATATTACATCTCTTAAAAAGAGGAGCACTATGTGAAAGGGGTTGTGCATTGCACATGTGTCTTACTGCACGCTTCTGTAGTACATGAAGTCTGTTACTTAACATTATTGCACATTTTCCCCATATAATATTGCAGTATGATAAATATGGTAAAATCATGGTATTATATAATAGTTTAAGTACTTCAAATGGAACAATGTTCTTAACACGACTCATAACACCTACGGCTCTTGAAATCTTACATGATATATCATTCACATGTTGTTTCAATGTTAAATTTGCATCAATCATAACCCCTAAAAACTGTATTTGATTTACTTGTTGTAATATATGGTTACCTATATTAATTTGCAACTGTGTTTAATCTACAAATAAATTATTGGGCTTAAAAATCACATAACAAGTCTTCTCTATATTTACCACTAAGTGGTTAGCAACAAACCATTGTTGAACATTTTTCATTTCAACATTATAGTGTGTCATTTAATGTGTTAATGCTTTTACCTGAAATAAAAAGATTGGTATCATCAGCAAACATAATTGAATAAAGATGTTGACTAACTAGTCCATGAGCCAAGTCCAAAAAGAGCCTTATTTTAGGATCTGGCTACACCCCCGGACGGGCACGGAAAATTTGGTATCAGAGGAAAGGTCATGAACCCAGCTTCCGAGAAATGCTAACCCCCCCAAAAAAATTTGCTCGTACCCATGGCAACGCCAATTATGTGACACATGCCTTTTTTTCACATGAAATACAACTGAAATTTAGAAAATTGAGTTACTTACCAATTAGTTAATATTTAAAAAGATAAATATATGTTTCCAATGATTTAAACACTATTAATGAAATGACAAAATCATTCCGGACAGTCTGACATAATTTGTAAGTAAATATTAATCAAATTATGTTGCCTAGCAACATAATTTTCCCTAGCAACCAATTTTACCTTGCATATATGCTTGCCGTTTTCTTTTTTCAAGGTGATTTTCTTTCCAGAATTGAATATAAAATTCTCTGAGCCATTAATTTCACTTTGATGGACTTCATATTGATTCTAAAGTGATAATTTTAAAGAAAAATAAGCATTTCAACAATTTTCTCTGATATAGGTGTTTGTTAGTATTATGCCAAACCAAACCACCATTTTCATGAAAAATCCATTTTGCTGTACATTTGTGTACAATCGATTAAGACAATAATTATAACTTGTAAACTTAAGGTTTACCAATATATATGTTTACTTTTTGAAAATATAAATAGACAAGACGTAACATTAGTAACCTTGATTGTGCAAAGCTAATTGAATATATTTGATTATCCATGGAGGCAAATGTGTTGCCTAGCAACGACGTTTACATAGCAACCACATATATGACATATTTCGAGCATTGTTACCCTTCCTTATAGGTGAGCGGCGAGAGGCCAACAAGTGGCTTATTTCTTGACTTTAATGCCCCCGGCTGGATTAAAGCAACAACATATCTCATTTTAAAGGGACTTAGTAACATTGTCCAAATCCTCAAAATAAAATTTTCGTTCTAGCGGTTCCCTCATAACTTGTTGTATTCGCATTAACAATAAAATCATGGGACAGGTTTCGGTTTTTCAAATTTCCCTTTCGTTACAAAGATATGTACGATTGAAGTATTCAGATAAGAAAAACTCCGGGCGAGTTTTTCATCCCTGTACAAAGTGAATGCAGTGAGTTAGTGAATATCACCCAATATCACTTTGCATTTTCGCTCATAACTTGGCCATGCAATGTCCATTTGACTTGAAATTTTCACACAATACCCTGTGGACATGTGAGATAACAACACTATACATTGCATCAACCCTTCATCACTTTTTGCACATGTCAACAAAGTTACTAGATCCCTTTAAAGGAAATTTTCTGAATTTTCTGAAAATGATCATTACAATTGCCGCAACTTGTAGCATCACCATGGAAACCAGCACTGAATAGGCCACGCCCATTTTTACCAAATATAGAACTGGAATGACAAATATGATTTATATGGTGATATTATAATCATTTAAGAAATAAATATACATTTTCTTATGATTAAATTAATGTGAATGGAAAGATGAAATACCACCAAACAATCGAACATCAATTTTATGTAAGCATTGCTCATAATATGTTGCCTAGCAACGAAATTTTCCCTATCAACCATTTTATCATGTTTAATTGGCTAGACTTTTCTTTCTCTGAACTGTTTTTTTCTTTTCAAAACTAAATAAAAACAAATCTGAATCATTAATTTAAGTGCAAGGGCATTTATTTTGCTTTTTATGTGATAAAATTTAAGAAGAAAACAAAATCCAATCATACTTTAGTATAGATATGTTTTTAGTCAATACTTTACCAGACCTTATATTTCATAAAATTGTACTTTTATGATGCAATATTCAGGACTAAACTAGAATTAGCTGCATAAGACAATATGCATTGCCAATGTTTACAAACATACAATGTCTTTATCATAAAAAAGGAACAAAGCATACGACGATTAATATCGATGGTGCAACCCATAGTAAACATTTAAAGGGTATCCATGTAGACTTTCTTGTTGCCTAGCAACATCATTTTACCTAGCAACCACGCATTTAACTAATACTTAGAGCTTCTTTTGCACGGCTATTCAAATTTCTGCTTTAATGGCTTTTAAATCTTTGAATTTATACTAACGTTGATAGTGCAGCACTTATGATATACTCACAATTATACATAGTGACCAATATCGTTGCCTAGCAACACTTTTTGACCTAGCAACCACCCATTTTTTATTTTATTTAGAGATGGTTCTTTACATTTCTGTCGCATTATACAAATATACAATTTCATAATTATGAAATAATAAACAATGCATACATCGATTGATATCGATGGTGCAACCCATAGTAAACATTTAAAGGGTATCCATGTATACTTTCGTGTTGCCTAGCAACAGCATTTTACCTAGCAACCACGCATTTAACTAATATGTACAGCTTCTTTTGCACGGTTTTTAACTTTTCTGCTTTTATGGCTTTTAATTCTTTGAATTCATAGTAAACATTGATAGTGCAGCACATATGAAATAGTAACAATTATACATAGTGACCAATATCGTTGCCTAGCAACACTCTTTGACCTTGCAACAACCCATTTGACTTATTCAAAGATGGTTCTTTACATTTCTGTGACCTTTTGAGCACTGTATTTACCTTCAGTATGTTGAGTATATAGTATTTACATTTGATGATGCAATATTCCAAATGATTGGCATTAATAATATAGACTATTATGTTAGCAATAACAACATTTAAACTTAATCAAGAGACACGTACGGTTTTTTTTTTTAGATTTGCGTTGACTGCTTTGGTCAGTTGTTATAAGTCCATGCATTTTGTATGTTTTGTACACATTTTTACAGTAAAATTATTATCTTTCAAATGTTTGCATTTTCCTATGAATGCAATTTCCTTAAAATGTCATTAGGTACTATTAATCTGTATCTATCTGTAAAATACGATATACATTGTTTATGTGTAAACATGTGTATGCTATATTAAGATTATAAAGCAACAGAGCATAAAACAAAGTATGGATGGTGCAACACATATGCGACTATCCATGGAGACTATTATGTTGCCTAGCATCAACATTTTACATTTTTGACTTAATTTTAGTAGATTGTTTATCCTTCCTTAGCAATTTCCTGCTCTATAGGCCTGTTTTACTTTGTGTACTCAGTTAACATTGATTATACATGGAAACTGGTATGTTGCCTAGCAACATCATTCTGTCTAGCAACCACACATTGTATGATAATTATATTTGGAAAATTCTTTCACTTTTCCTGGGTACTTTCTTGCTTTATAAGCTTACATTGAGCCCGGGACATTGAGTTGGGTTAGCGGTAAACCTTTTTGTTGCAACACACATATAATACTGTAGATTATCATATATTATCATGTTGCCTAGGAACAATATTTTACCTAGCAACCACCCATTTGACTTATTTTCAACGGGTTTTACACTGGCCTTCCTCGGGACTTTTATGTTCAATTGGGTGCACGTCGATTTGACTTAGACGCGAGAGATCCCCGGATCGAACTGACCATCGGACAATGCATGCGTCTTTAGCAATACATTCGAGCTAACTCTTAAGCGGGGTGTGAGGGCGACTTTGCCCCCTAATTTTCCAAATAGCCCCCTAAAATCAGTAGGTAGCCCCTAAAAATAACATGGGTATTATGTGAAATATGTTGTAATTTCCATCAGATTGAATAAGTAGCCCTCTAAAATTAAATACTAATTCTTTTCTTGACTCTTGCTTTGTTATTGGCCTCCCCCACGCAGGAAACGGATTCACGGAACAGTCCGTCCCTCGGATAGGACGATACAATGACAGAAAAGAAAAAACTTATTCAGGTTCCAGATCACAATACACAGAACATTTGCAAAGTGGCAGTGTCTGGCATGGAGTTAGAAAATATTTTGATCAAAGGGCCAATGAATAGGCAGTTTAAAGTGTTTAGAATCAATTTGATGAGGTTGCTAACTTGATTTAGGAGTAGACTTTAAGGACATTATTACAGTATCGGTAAGAATTGGTTTGGTGCATTGATTTGCATGAATTGAATTGAATTGAAGTTTATTATGTCCATGATCATTACATAGAAAATTGTTTTCCACTGGTTACATGTATTACAATGAATTAACATATACAATACAATTAAATCACATTCATAAACAGTATTATTCGACATCCATAGCAAACTACCATCTAACAATTACATATTTTATATAATTATTTTCATATAAATAAACCAAAAATCAATTTCTTCGTGTGCTCCCTTTTAAACAGAATAATAACGTCACTTCCCCTGTTACCAATGAAATATTATGTATAAATTGCATCCCAAAAGTTTCAATGTTAAGTATTCAACAACATTAACAAATTGCGTATTATCATTTTATATTTACCAACTAGACAAGTTTTTATAATTCAGAGTAAAACTTTAACATTAGAAACATGATCCGGAACGGATACAGCCTCCCAGCAAATGTAATAATGATATAAGAATGTCAATGTAAAAAATATTGCCTTTGATACAGAGGTGGAATGTAGCAAGTGAAGATCAATGCATCATCATCAACCAATGATCTATCAATAGCTTCTCTGCTAGATTGTTGATTCCTGGCGCTTGCTCTCCTGAACTTGGTCATACAGACACGTCAGAGATCTGCATATTATGCTTGTATTAAGACTGGATTGTCACAGACTTACAATATTCTAGACTGATTCCAATGTGATGGCATGTTCTTCAAATAGGGGATAGGTTGGTTAGGGCCTCTAGGGTATGGCTTCTGACTCAGGCAATCACATTGATCTCATTGGTAATTGATTATTGGGCAAATACCAAATTAATGCGGAAGGTATGTCACGTGCAAAAAGTGACTACCTCGCTAGATCAGCAAATGATCTTGATATCGACGTTATCCTTCTACAAGAAACCCATTATGTGATAAGACGTGTGCATCTTAGCTTCGTGTCTATGGTTTCAAGCTCATCGCGGCCGTGCATCACGCCAAGTATCTTGCTACCTACCTAAGACATGACCAGACATAATGGACGTCCGTGCATCTCGCAAGATACTCCCTCTCTTACCTCATAGTCAACATTATCCAGCTCTGATCAATATTGGTGTAGAGATCCCTCTTATCAAATCAAAGCCCCAATCACGATTGAACTTTAGAAAAGCTGACGGGAAACCCTTTACAGATGATGTGGAGGAGAAAATCACCAATCTTGAACAAGTCCCCGAAAGCTACACATCTTTTCTGCAATCCTTCTTCTCAAGGACACTGCAAGAAACACATCCCTCGTGGCTTTCGTAAAGACTACACACCTAGCTGGCTGCCAGAATCAGAAGAGCTCCTCAAGCAGTTCAAATCCACTCGTGATCCAGATATTGCAACAGAACTCTTGTATTCCCCGGAAACTGCTAGACAAAAGCGCTGGCAAGAGACTGTAGAACATCGCAACCGTACACACTTGAGTCGGAGACTTGGAATCTTCTACGACATCTTAGAGCAGCAACCCCGGTTCAACATCAACCTTCTAAACTAACAGCAAATGCTGTTACTTCACGCCTGCTCCTTATTTCCAAGGTTCCTTCTACCAAGACATCACGTAAAGAAGTCAAGAAGAACCTTTCCAAGTCCTACTAAAAATAAGCAAAGACTTCTTCACTTGCAAAACCTTATACTAGAGACGATGTCGACATTGGCCTCTTATTCACAAAATCAGGGAAAGCAGCTGGCATTGATGGAATCTGCCCAGAATTCCTGAAGATTCTTGAGAATCTTGAGTGGATGCAGGTGAAGAATGAGGCCCGTCAGGCCCTCATTCTTCACCTGCATCCACTATTTCGGAGTTATACCAAAGGCTTGGAGAGAGACTAAAGTGATTGCGATCCTTAAACCAGGGAAACCTGTGAACGACCATGCAAGCTACTGTCCCATCTCTCTTCAGCTGTTCGAGCGTCTCCTTCTGGTCAGGCTTAGCCCATTGGTAGAACCTGTGCTACCAAACTGAGAAACTGAGCTGTTCCGATCAAGTTCTAGCCGTCACTACATTCATAGAGGCAGTATATCAGCGCGCTCTTAAAACAGGTGTAGCACTGATTGACCTCTCATTAGCCAACGACACTGTATGGAGATGTGGCCTGCTGTTCAAAGCCTCCCGCATCTTCAAGTATCAGACAATCATGGGCATCCTCGCTTCCATACTCGTCAAAAGAAGATTCAGAGTTTCACTTGGAGGACAAACAAGCACGACTAGAACCGTTAACGACGGCCTCCCTCAAGGATCTGCCTTGGCCCTGATGCTTTTCAACATTTATGTAAGCGACATGCCGGAGACCACTCCCAGGAAATTTGCCTATGCAGATAATCCTGAATTAGCTACCCAATCTACTGATTTCAATGTCCTTTGTCTTAGCACAACCTTCACCGTAGACATGAAGAAGATGGAGGACTAATTCACCTACTGGCGCCCTCGTCTCAATCCTACATACTACAACCACTGCCTTCTCCCTCAGTAACCGATAAGCAAACACAGAACTGAAGGTTACCTTCTGTGGCAAAATAGTCAAGCATGAAGAGTTCCCCAAATAACTTAGAGTAACCCTGGAAGGTTTGTCGAAGGTTTGAAGAGGTTGTCTGGAAAACTGTTGACCAGAGTCAACATTATCTCGCTAGCAGAAAACAGCTGGGTTCCGGCACACACACACTTCGAACGGTCTGCATAGCACTAGTGTACTCTGCTGCATAGTACTGCTCACCAGTGTGGGCAGAGAGCTGTCATACCAAGAAGGTACGTGTAGATGTTATCTTAAACTGAACTGTGAGAAGAATTACCGGCACTATTGCTCCTTCTCACACATTGCTCTCCCTCGAGTACACAGACAGGAGATAATGCGCAAGGAAATTCACCGCACCTCCACCAATCCAGACCAACATATCCATGAGGACCTAGAGGACCAACCCAACATGCGCCTTAAATCACGGACAACCTTTTGGTCTTCTGCGAAGTCTCTAAAGAGGTCGACCTAAAGGGAGAATGGTGCAAAACCTGGGTGGAGTCTGACTTCCCTAATCAAGACCTTATGCAGGACTCGTCAGAGCCAGCAGGCTTTAACCTCCCTAGAAAGCAAAACGTAAAGTTCTATGAACAGGATAATAACTCTCCATGCAAGGTCAGCCCATCATCTCTATCGATGGAAAATGAAAGACAGCCCTGCATGTGACTGCGGGAATCCAGACCAGACAGCTTAGACGCGCATATATGTTGTACGAAACAAACAAACAATGGGTTATTATTATAGATCTTGAACAGAATAGGTACCACTTTCTTGAGGAATGTCGTATTATTGCCTGTGTAAGTGAATACGGATAGGATTGCAGTGCATTGCTTAAAGTTATATACAACCATTCTGACAAGCTAAGTCGAACATAACAAGATCAATGGATAAAGACGTAATGTGCTGTCTTTGAAAATCTGTGCTGGTCAAAAAGAGCTTGGCATATATACTTTTCAGAATAGAAAAAGGAATACGCATCAGCCAGATTGGGACGGGGTTCGCTGCCTTTCCCAAGAACGGCATTGGTACACACGTAGGGTAAAAGAAGCTATACAGATCCGTCTCAATCCCAGTAATTTCAATAGAGACAACGGGATGGATATACCCGAATTTTGGATGCGTACAATACGCCGCCATGACACCCCCCGACCAGCCGGCCCGCAACGGTTGATTCCAGCCAGTAGCGAGCCAGCGGTCCGTTGATTGGTCGAGCTCGCTATTGTTCCCGCCTAGCAAGCAAGCCGAGCCAGCGCCTCGCTGATTGGTTTAGCACCCGTGTACACCGGCCAATAGAATTTGCCCGTTATGGACCAATTAGGAATAACTCGCTCATGCGAGATAACGCGGTTTGGAGCCGCATGAGAGTATAAATAGGAGTGTTTTACGTTACTTTAATATCACTTGACAAAGTATTGCAGTAGCATACGAAACGTCGCGATCATTCAGATTCAATGTTGACCATACATTGCGAGACAAACGAATATCACTAGCGATATTATTTCCGAAAAAGGAATGATCAGCAATATAAAATATATCATGCAAATTAACGGGAAACTTTCCTTTGCTAAACCATTTGGGGCTTGTTTATTCCACTGAAGAATAATTTGTTGATGGTCAAACTCAGATTGCAGAGGGTGGACTGTTTAATTTATCTTATTTTGTTTTTACTTAGCACCATGGTTGTTGAAGGTGGTATGGACAAAAGGCAGTGTTCTTGTCATGGATCAAGGCTCATCGGCCCAAATTATCGTCAGTGGTTCAACTTGAGCAACGTCCAGGACCAAACAAACAATGTACAAAGCGGACAAAGTCCAGAGATAGCCGGTTGAATGAACTGTTGAATATAAGTCAGATGTGTGGTTGCTAGGTAAAATGTGGTTGATAGGCAACGCAATGGTCATTGTGAATAACATCATGTGTTGCATCATCAAAGTTAACCAGGAATCCATATTAATGAAGGCTTTACAGCACAAATGTGCCCATGAAAGGTAACATAACTCTCTGAATGTATGTCAGATATGTGGTTGCTAGGTAAAATGCTGTTGCTAGGCAACATAATGGTATCCATGGATAATCTAAAGTATATTCATGTCTGTACCATCATTATTATCTGAGTACCCAAAGTAATACAGACCTATAAAACAGAAATTTGCCAGGAAGGGTAAAAAAACCCGCTAAATATGTGCAAAATATGTCGTTGCCAGGTAAAATGTTGTTGCTAGGCAACAACGTAGTATCCATGGATAATCATGCATTTCATCATCAATGTTTATTGTTTTCTGATGTGTCTCATTAAAGTTTTTAAACTAAACATTCAAGCTTTGCAATTTAAATTGTCTTATACAGCTGAATTGATTCTGTAATTGGATAGAATTGTACTGCAAAATGACATTTTCATGAAAATTGGGGTTTGATTAGGCGAAGACTAACACACATTTTATGATACATTTGGATTGGCGTGCTTGTTTTTCTTGAATTACATCACCTAATAATCAAAATCAAGTCTACCAACATTAAATTCATGATTCAGGTATTTTTTAATTTAGTTTTTAAATGAAAAATGACTTGAGAAAATGAAAACGCACACTTTTATGCATGGATAAAATGGTTGCTAAGGAAAATGATGTTGCTAGGCAACGCATTTTGATCGATCTTTACTTTAAAAGTATGCCACATTGTTAGGATGGGTTTTGTCTTTCCATTAAAGGTTTCTCAATCATTAGAAAACAAGTATTTATTGTAAAAAGTCATATGAAATGTGTAAATAACTAATGATTTGTAATCAAGTTGTATTTCTTGA
>JBAMJV010014697.1:0-36879 GCA_037951105.1 Echinarachnius parma
GATTTACCAGTATCTCTGTGAAAGGAGACACGTCATAATTCACCCTTTGTTTGTCGCCTCTTTTAGCATCAATTTTTTCCTCACCGCATTGGATAATGGGCTCAATTTATTTCTACATCGTTGCGACCGCGGCTTGCCTCGTTGTATGCGCATCGTTATCATCTGCACAAACCCCGGCGCAACCAGGTATTTAACATAGAAGTAATAATTATAGAGGTCCAAACAAAAATATTTGTTACTAAATGTGGGAAATTGATATATTTTATCTTTCAACTACACCTATTAATAACAAAATAAAAACGACAACAGCATAGACTGTAACAAACGTGCATGAGAGACGATCTGGTGTCAAAGTGTTATCAGGGCTCCGTTGCACTTCGCATAAATCGGCCCGGATTCGAACCAGGGCTGCGTCTACAGAAGGGTGACGATAAAGGGCTTTCCCAGACTTAAATAATCATAATTATTGGTTGATTGATTGATTGAACGCGTCTGCATGTAAACAAAAGAATAATAACCAACCAACCAGCTATCTCTTTTCTCACCATTAATCAGGATTTTAAAAAGACAAATTCACTTTTAGCGATAGTTTGAGTCCAATTCTCTGTCGGCGTCAGTATCATGCAGGATTTTTTAAAGGTTTTTTTTTTTCTTCAGAATAAATTTTTGTCAACGGGGGGGGGGGGGGGGGGTTGTCGTAGAAATTTTTCGAAGCCGAGACCGCAATTTATTGACATTTTCGAGACCGAGACCAGTCCGGTCCACAATTTTCGAGACCAAGACCAAGACCCAGTGGTTGAGAATCCCGTAAGCGGGGGGGGGGGGGGGGGGGGGGGGGGGGTAGTCGTAGACAATTTTCGAAATCGAGACCAAAAATTATCGACATTTTCAAGGCCGAGACGTTTTACGCACTTTTCGAGGCAGAGACCATCGAAAAAGACGGTCGAGACCGCTAAACTTTGGTCTCGAGACCAGTTAAATTTTGAAAAAGGGGTCATTTTGGGGTCAAAGGGGGGGGGGGGAGGGTTGAACCCCCAAACCCCCCCCCCCCCCGGGTACGCCTATGGTATCATGCGTGTGTATGTGTGTATGTTTGTGTCTGAGTGTGTATGTGTGTCTCCGTCTGCATTATGAGGGCTCAAAAACGGACAAATATAGGATTTTAAAACTGCCCATTATCCCTTGTTGGCCACTTATCCCTGTCACACCGGCCAGATAAGGTGGAAACTCTCGCCGAGTATCAAATCCCATTTTATTCGATCTATGTTACCAAATTGGTCAACCAACAAGGTACACATGTATAGTGTGAAAGTTCTTATAGTGATTTGGGTTGAATTTGACAAAGTTAATGGATCACTTTTAAATGTCGTGTTTTTTTTCTGGGACACTTTATTTTACATAATTCATAGCTGGATTGCCAGCAGAAGACGTCTCGAATGATGAACGCAGGGAAGAAATGGTGAAAACTCTCGCTGAGTATCAACATCAATTTTATTCTTATTATGTTACCATTATGGGTCACACAACAAGGTACAGAAGTAGGTGCATTTTACAAAGTTAATGGATCACTTTAAAATGTCGTGTGTTTTTTTCTGGGAGACTTTATTTTACATAATTTATAGCTGCATCTGGATTGCCAGCAACAGGAGACTTCTCGAATGATGAAAGCCGGGAGGAGATGTAGAAACTCTCGCGGAGTATCAAAACCCATTTCATTCTTCTGTTGCAATATAGGAAATATGACATTTCTTAAGTATTTTGGTTTATTTTACCTTTTGATATAATTATCGTGTTTTTTTTGCTGGGACACTCTGAACAATTTATAGCTGAACCTGAATTGCCAGCAGAAGACTTCTCGAATGATGAAAGCCGGGAGGAGATGTAGAAACTCTCGCGGAGTATCAAAACCCATTTCATTCTTCTGTTACAATATAGGAAATATGACATTTCTTAAGTATTTTGGTTTATTTTACCTTTTGATATAATTATCGTGTTTTTTTGCTGGGACACTCTGAACAATTTATAGCTGAACCTGAATTGCCAGCAACAGGAGACTTCTCGAATGATAAAAGCCGGAAGGAGATGGTGGAGACTCTCGCCGAGTATCGAGGCAGGCTGAGCCAGCTTGAGTCCCTCGTCACCTACCTTCTGGTAATTTTGAAATATATTTTGATACAGGGTGACCCGAAAAAAAAAACAGGCCCCACAATAATGAAATAATTTGTTGTTAAATGTGAAGCAATTGGGCAATGGCAAATACGAACAAAAATATACAGTTTTCAGAAAGTTATTCAACTTTTTATGGTGCCTGTTATTTTCGGGTCACCCGGTATGAAAAACAATTATGATAATATACAGTACATTATTAGGATACATATTTTCCGAAATTTGTATTGATCAGAATTAAAGGGATAGTTGAGTTCTGGTAAGGAGAGTACAGTTTTAGTGAAACTGAATTTTAGTAACCAAAACCTGCATCATTACATTACAAACTAATAGTTATAACTAGAAAGGAACACAAAATTACAAATGACGTAGTAAAGATCATGTTATCATTAAAAAAGAGCCGTTAAAACGTAAGAGGGCGCTCTCTAAACACTCATCGGTTTCAACCATTTTGAATAAAATATTGTGCATGTGATGCTTTGTTGAAATAGTGATTAGATAGAGAAATAACCAACAACTATTTAAATACCTATTTTGTAACTTTTTGAAAAGAGGAAGCATTTTTTTGAATTTTTAACGGCTGGTTCAAAATTCTCTAATAAACCCGGGGCCCCGGGTTTATTACAAATTGTTATATTTATGGATATTTCAGCCGTTTCTGAACCGATTTTGATCAAACAAAGATGATTTTATTGTTTAAATATTATGCTCTTTCAAATTTTACACTCAGTTTTTCATTACCTCACAAACCAATTAAGTAGTCTAGCGCCCTCTCTACCAAAACTCAACTTTCCCTTTAAGTACCGTAAACAAACTAAAGGGAAAATAGTCAAAATATTAGTGAAGGTGACATGTAAATTGAAGTCAAAAGTCGTTCAACTTATCGCGACGATAGTCTGACAAGCATTTTCGCTCATTTCACACAATATAGGGACAACGTAACGATGGTAATCACCACGCGCCCCTGGAGTTGCCACGGCAACCGGCCGGAAACCGTTCGAACCTGATCGAGCGACTTGTTCGGCGACGTCGCGATGCCCCCACATCACCCGCGACGCTCATGAACGACAGTGAACACGCAGACGACGAGGACAGCCGAAGCCGGACGTTACACGGATCCCACTGGATCACAACTGATGGTAATAAATATAATGATAATAATAATAAATTATGTAGTAATAAAGACATATAGTAATAAAGCAGGGAAATAATTCATGTCGTATAAGAGAGCATTGGAAAACAAATCCCGACGAAATGTATTCTCATTTTATTGCTAGATATTATACCAAAAAATAAAAAATACCTTTTCACCTCAAAGAGGTTTTCAAATATTAGTTATAATGAAAAATATGACAAATTATTTATTAACATGCTGACTTCAAATGCTTTGTTTTCATTATCATTCCATTTATGATAATGAATTGAAAAAATTTCCAAATAAATAAATAAAATAAAATAACAATATAACGAGATAACAATATGAGCTTTAATTCGAAAAGGCGCTAAATTCACTATTTCATTTTTTGGAGAAGAGCAGATTTCTTTGTCCAACTTTGTACACATGCCTAAATAAGAATAAGGAAATAATTATAACGTTCCAAGATTTTTATAGTGCAATTTTTCCTCAAATATGGATTTCTAGATAGCTAAGTAGCTTAATAAAGAGAAAAAGGAAACAGCTTGAATTTTTGATTGTTGTTACTGATAAGTGCATAATTCCGATCACCTCTAGTCGTATATTTCCTCTTGCGTATCACATATAATGGAAAAAATCAATATTTATAAAACCACTATCAACTGCTCTGACTGGGCACTGGAGGCTGCCATGTTTTCCAACGGTTCCTCATTAAACGTCATCTGAGCGCATCTGAGCGTGCATTAACAAAAGCTGGTTACGTAACCACTGACATAGCAGCAGATTCAACAACAGCAGTTACATAACCCGTTTTTGTTAGTGCACGCTCAGATGCGCTCAGATGACGTTTCGTACAGAACCGTTGGAAAACGTGGCAGCGGAGCCTCCAGAGCCCAGTCAAAACAGTTAATAGTGGTTTAAAAAAAACATTGATTATTTCCATTATTATTAGTGATACCCAAGAGAAAACTTGACGACTTGAAGTGACAGGAATTCTGCACTTATCAGTAACAACAAGCGGACATTTCAGCGTTTCATTTCCCTTTAATGTACTGATATCGTTAACTCAATTTTTATGGAAAGTGGATTTAGCACCTTTTCCAAAGCCCTTCATAATTATACAGTTTTGAATATTCAGGTATCTATGGTGTTGCACTGTTCTCCCAGAGGGCTTATATTATTACCTCGGCCATCAACTTATCAAAATAAATAGAGAATAATGACGTGCACTCTCTCCACTCCCTACAGAGCATTTAAACCAGCCTATATATTTCTGTATAGCCCCATCCATGTTTTTGTCACTGTTCTCCACGAGGACACTGCGTCTAATTACCAATAACTCGGCCATTCACTCATCGGTTACACATCAATCAGTAGACAACATGATGTGCACTCTCTCCACTCCGTACATAGCATTTAAACCAGCGTATACCGTTATTGCCTATATATTTCTGTATAGCCCCATCCATGTTTTTGTTTTCACTGTTCTCCGAGAGGACACTGCGTCTGATCGGTCATTCACTCATCAGTTACACATTATAACCAAGCAGTAGACCACATGACGTGCGATCTCTCCACTCCTAGAGAGCATTCAAACCAGCGTATGCCATTAATACGTATATTTATGTATTGCCCCATACATGTTTTTTTTTTCAGGGGACACTGCGTCTCATATCATAATCATAATTATATCATAATGTACATCAGTCATCCACTCATTTTAATCAATAGAACACGTGACGTGCACCGTCTTCACTCCCTAAAGGCCCAGTCCCATACTGACGATTTTCACGGCGACTCGCAACGACTCGCAACGATTTACTAGAACGAATCGACTCGATTTAGCCACGATTTAACAACGAATTGGGAAGAATTGTACGGCGACTCAAGACGAATATTCGTTCTTCGTCGTTGTTCGACGAGTCAGCTCGTCCTTCTTTTGTCTTTAACCATTGCGGTAGAAAAATCGTGGCAGAAAAAAAGTTATGGTCCCATAGTGGCGATTTTTGCGGCGACTCGCAACGAATTATCATTCGTGGAGAAAATCGCTTGAGTCGTCGCGAGGGCAATGGGACTTGTTTGAGTCAGTTCCACGGGCGTAGATCTGTCATTGATACCTTTCAACAGGGGGATGATCTATTCATTCACCCCCCCCCCCCCCCCCCCTCGTGATGAATAGGTATTACGTAAGTCTCTACGCCAATGGTCAGTTAAAAAACGGACAGCGGCGATCTTCACAACGAAGCGATACGACTCGCAACGAATTGCAACGATGTGGAACGACTTGACACGAATATGCAACGGTAAATACAATGATTTTTGGTGAAAATCGTCGTGGCGTGGCGATTGTTTTGAACAGTTGAAGACGGCGATTTTCACGATTTTCTTCACGATGCGCGACGGTTTTGGGGGAAGAACCGATACGATGTAACACGACGCAACACGACCTAAGCGATTTCTCGACGAATGTCAAATCGTTGCGATTCGCCGTGAAAATCGTCAGTATGGGACTGGGCCTTAAAGAGAGAATTCAAATCAAGATAATTACCGTTAAAGTATATTTATGTATTTCTGTCACAGGAGGAACGGTCTACACACACTGGGGAAGACCCGACTGTCGGAATGGATCAGAACTAGTTTATCAAGGTAAATGTTTCATGGAATATTATTTCCCCGATTATTTCAAAGTGGCGTAGTGCGTAGCGGGACTGATCGGGGGCCCTCGAATTATTGGGGGGAGGGGGTGGGCACACTTAATGTATTTTGTTTTCTTCTTCAGATTACCCCCTTGTTTTTTTTAATTGTTTTTGTCAAATGATTTGGGGCCAGTGAAACCGACGGTTTTATACCCAAGAAGATTAACGGTAAATATTAATTATGAATATAATCCATTTGTTTACCATTTCGCACATATTATACTGTTAGTACTATTTTTTTTTTATATGTTCGTAAGATCAATAAATACTCATGTTTGCTATTTTTAAGAAGTCCATTTGTTCTTAAGATTTTGTACGGAAAACTGCATGTCGAAAATCTGAAGAAAAAAAATCGAACGAAATGTGCTATAATTTATTAAATTGACCTGCTCATCAGCGAAAAAGCACCCAAACGTATAGCTCACTATAGGGGAGGCTTAAAGACGGGCTGTATAGTGGTGGGGACTACAAACACTGTCTACATCCTCTCTGTGATAGTACGAATTAGATCAGTAACTTGATTTCTACTACCGATGTGCTAACTGACTTCCCAGGCCAACGCCACACTCGTTTACCACCCGATATCATATTAAGTCCCATACAATAACCAACAGCAAAAACCTTTAATTGATACACTATCTACTCTCCCTTTCCCTTACAGGAACTGTTGCCGGGTCACACTATTCGCACGCTGGAGGCGGATCAAACATTCTGTGCATGCCTCTGGAACCCATCTACGACCAATACGAGTCCTCGTCACACGCCACCCGCAGTTTGCTCTACTCGTCCGAATTTGAAACGTCGACGGCACCCGCGTTTGGCGGGCTTCACGACACCACACCGGCCTGCGCAGTGTGTCGCGCGCCCGCCAATCGGCTCACTCAGCTCATGATTCCCGCCAGGAACGAGTGCCCGTCCTCAAAATGGCGACTGGAGTATCGCGGCTACCTCATGTCGAGCCTGTATACGCAGAAGAGGTCCGAGTTCATCTGCGTGGACCGGGAGGCCAAGGCCGTGCCGGGCACTACTGGGAGCCAGGATGGCGCGAGGTTCTACATGGTCGAGGTGCGCTGCCTGAGCGGTGGTGGGATAGATTGTGGACCGTACGTCAGTGGATACGAGCTGACATGTGCTGTGTGTACCATCTAGATCCTGAATTGCACGATAGGCCGAGGGCTAACAATTTAAAATGGTCTAGTTCTGACACGTGGGCCATGTTGATCCCGATGTGGCCCAACCTATTCCTATATAATATTAACCAGACCCTTCCCGATTCGTTCCGATGTATCCCGCTCCCTCCCGATATGTTCCGATCCATATTCCGATATAATCAAGATCCCTTCCGATCGGTCCCGACGTATCCCGATCTTTCCCGATGTGTCCCAATCCATTCCGATATACATGTATTCAGATACATGTACCTCCCGACAATTTCCGACGTATCCCAATACCTCCCGATACATGTGTCCCAATCCATTCCGATATTATATACTGTAGATCCCTCCCGATCCATTCCGATGTACATCAAGATCCCTCCTGAAACCTTCTGACGTATCCCAACCCCTCCCGATGTGTCCCAATCCATTCCGACGTGCCACTCTCTATTCCACTTTATATGACACCTTGGAATGTTCTCGCAATGTGATTGGTTGAATTCATGTCACATGACATTCGTGGAAATGTACCATTCCACAATTTTGAAGTCATTTTCCCTTTTTTAGTACCATTCAACGATAAATGACGTCATTAAACGTGCAATGGTACTTTTTAAAGTACCATTCAACGATAAATTACGTCATTAACCGTGCAATGGTACTTTTGTATGTTGTTGTTGTGCAAGCGCCAGCGCGCGTTAAAAATAACTGCGCGCATTGCGCAGATTTTCCATTCATGAACAAGCGCATTAACAAACATTATACGCACTCCATCCATGCAAGGCAGCGCGCTGTGCATTGCGCTGGGAAGTTTGTACAGTACTTTTTACACAACATGGCTGCAGAACCGGGATTTGTTTCGCTGACGGATGCCGCTTTGGACGATTTAATCGACAG
The DNA here is from genome assembly GCA_037951105.1 of Echinarachnius parma. Classification (NCBI taxonomy): domain Eukaryota; kingdom Metazoa; phylum Echinodermata; class Echinoidea; order Clypeasteroida; family Echinarachniidae; genus Echinarachnius; species Echinarachnius parma. The sequence goes on from JBAMJV010014697.1 coordinate 8,049, forward strand.
GATCTATGTAAGTTTTTACACTTAGGTGTCATATAAAACAAATAATGAATGTTTATCCATTCGTGCAATGGTACGAATATTTTCATTCGGTGAAAGATGGAATGTTCCATTCAACTCGGCTTCGCCTCGTTGAATGTAACATTCCATCTTTCACCTCATGCAAATATTCGTACCATTGCACTCATAAACATTCATTATTTGTATACTATCCCTCTATCTCTCCCATCTTGAACCGATCTATCCCGGCCGATGCGTCCCGATCCCTTCCGATGTGTCCCAATTCATTCCAACCTATCCCTATGCAGTGGCAAAGTGTGGTCAAGTTGATTAGGGGGCGCACCTAATAATTATATTCATTTGGGTTGACACGTATTCCCCCCTTATGTTGTTACGCCATACTGCTGTCATGTTTGTCTTTATCTCCATGAATCTATCCCCATAATATGTCCCGACCAATTTTAATCGGTTCCTATAAAGTGAACCTTATCTCCTTTCCCAATCTCCCATCCTCACCATGGTCATGATCGTGTCACCTTTCTATATTTGAACTGGTATCTCCATAAATAATCCCCTTTCTTTATTATGAACCTACCACCGTCTCCTCCGCGTCTCCTGTATATGAATGTGAGTAGATCTCTCCCGTTATGCCTCTTCTCTCAACCGTACGAATCGACATATATCGGAACACATCGGAGCACTTCGGATATAACATCCGGAAACTTTTCGAACAAAATCGGTAACATCTAGAATCATTGGGATCAACATAGGTCACGTGTGAGTCTAACTTAAATGTGAAAAAAACGAGCGCTCCACCGCTTGAAGGCGCATTCGCTAATCGCTGTAGTACACTGGAAGTCATATTGCTGTATATTGCAAAATTTAGAAGGTACACGTTAAAGTCGCTGCGTTGTCAGGACCGGGTAGATAGAATCGTTCGTGAGCGCAGCACTCAATCGTTATTGATGTATACTCACGCAACGCTCTGGTATAATAGCCACAGAGCGCGTGGTGTGTGCGTGTATCAAACATGGCGCCTCTCTCGAATCATGTTCAAAAGCGCTACAAACGCGACGACGCAGAGTCTTTAATACAAAAAAAAAACATCGCTGTTATTTTAATGACAAATTTCATCACGGTCATATAATGATTTGTAACGCTAAACTTACTACAAATCCAGTGCCCCGTTACATAAAACTTCTGCAATTGTTGTTAGTGTCCAATTATTTTAACTATATCACGGCAACGACTGAAATGCTGCAATCTGATTGGCTGTTGACCTACTAGTTACAATAATTGGAAACTTACAACAATTGCCAAAGATTCATGAAATGTGGCCCCAACAGCCTATCAGGAGTTCTAAATTATATAACTGAAACTTTCGTTGATATTGCATGTGCCAAATATGTTATCGGAAAATTAAATAGATCAATAGATTATCATTTATCAATATCAATGTTGTCATCGGGCCTGTGATTTTCTTTCTCAAGAAATTCCATATAGAGATCATTCCTGTCCCACTTGTGTAAGCCAAATTTCAAAATTTGAGAGATTACTGTCTTATATAAAAGAAAATGTCATGAAAAAAATTACATGGGCTTGAAACCTCATTTTCGTGGAGTTATACTGATTCATTTGTAAAAACTCAAAATAATAAATGCATGTTTGCGTCTGAATTAAGTTCATGTGTTTATAATGTGTACGTGTGTATGAAAGTTCATGAGTGTAGCCTATATATGCGTGTGAGTGCGTGTATGTTGTGGGCACAATGATAATTGAACATTATCTTCAGGGGGGTGTTTCACAAAGATAGTAAGTTGAACTTAACATTATGGACTTGTAGGCCATTTGTAGTCTTGGAATAACATATTCAAAAGCAAAAATATGCAATTATTTGAGCTTCCAATAAATAACTTCAATGCCTTGATAATAACAAATATTACTAAACTAATGGCTTTCTAATTGTAAGGTCCAACCTGAAAGTTAAGTTCAACTTGGAATCTTTGTGAAATTCCCCCTGATCGAATCACTCGAGGCGTGTGAGTATACCCAACCTGATAAGACATTGAATATCTGGTCCACGTTTTCTCCCAACATTTTGTTGGGGGGTGCCCAGAAAATTTAAATGCAAGTTGCCTTCAATTTATGTATTAGTGTATACATCAACTATTTGTTAACTATTTGACCTACATATATTTTGTATTTGTAAACATTTTAGCAATAATTTTCTTCAGTTTGCTATGCCCCACCTCTAAAAAAAAACACCTCCAGAGTAAAAATCCCCCAGTGACATCTGTCAATCAATACTCAATTACTGAAATTATGAACAACACAGGGTGGAATGCAACTTCTCCCAAGGTGAGGGCTTGCTCACAACAGCATGACATGTTTGAATACTATTCTAACTGACAAACTCTCAATTTCAATATCAGTTGCTATGTCAGATAAGCTCAACCATGATTAGGACAAGAAAGGCATTGATAAGCCATTGTATGGAAACATGCAGTGCATGTTATTGTGAGCATGTTCTTGTGTATGTAATTTGTTCATCTCCAGTTAGCTGAGCTATGATTGACAGGTGATGTCACTGGGGGATTTGTTTACTCTGGATAAGTTTTTTTAGAGGTTGGGCATAGCGAACTGAATGAAATAATTGCTAAAATGTTTTTTTTTTTAAATAGACAAAACATATGTAGGTCCAATAGCTAACAATTAGTTGATGTATACACTTATACATAATAGTTGAAGGCAACTTGCATTGGATTTCAGGGAACCTTTAAGTTTGGTTAAGAGGGCACTGTGTATAATTTGAAAGAGTCCCGGAAAGAGTCCACAATTTAAAAGACAGAATCAACTATGTTCGATCAAAATCGGTCCAGAAACGACTAAAATATTCCTAAATAAATCCACATTTGGGGGATGAACTTTTATTCAACAGAACTTCAGACAATATTTGTAATCCTACTCTTTTTTGATCATCTCTCTATTGAATAATAATTGTAAAGAAACACCACAATCACATTAACAAAATTAAAACATGTTTTAACCTTGAGTATGCACTCTGGAGGTGTCTGGAGGGCGCCCTCTTGTGTCAACAGCTGCTTTTTGAATGAAACAGCCCCGTTACTTGACCGTTTATATGTTTTACTACCATTCAAGCATCATTAAATTATAACTATTAGTTTTTAATGATAACTTACAGGTGTTAGTTACTCAAATTTATTTTGACCAAAACTGTACTATCCCTTTAACCCCCAGCAAGATGGAAATTATTTTCAGATAGAATGACAATAACAAATTAGGCAAGACACAGGAGATTTAACAAAGAATAACTTAAGTTTATTTCATAATCTTCTTTTTTTACTTTACTGTATTCAGTTGTCTTACGTACGGGAATATACAAGTATTAGGAAATATATATGCAATAACATTATAATCATAATGCATTTCTTCTTTCCTGACTATTATAAGTACAAGTGTTGTTTAATAACATTCGTAGACTAGTTAACATGACAGATTTTTACAACGTTCTATTCGTGAAAACAAGATCTGTAAAAAGACAGCTTTCAACATAAACTAATAATAAAGTGTATTGTTACATTTTAACACTAAACATTCGGCTAGAATGATAATATATAAATTTGGTTTTGTGACAATCATAGAAAAGTTTCTTTATCATACATTTTCACAGTACATGTACACGTAGTTCGGTAAACACATAAAATCATATGGATATGAAGCCACTGAAATTAAATTGATCAAATAATCAATTAATAAACACATTTAGGACATTTTTTTCCCAATAAAGCTATCAAGTTGTACTAAGTGGGCAATATAAAAGGGTCTACAATTTTTTTTTAATATCATTAATATTTTATTCAAAAGGGAAATTTCCTTTCTATTCTCTTCCTTCTTACATCATTACTTTATTATGCCTGACTGACATACATGTACTATGAGGCTTATTACAAGGCTTGTAATAAGCACAAAAATTAGGTTCGCAGGCCACCAACATTTTACCAATGCCAAATTACACTTGCCCGACTGGGCAACGAAAACGAACATACTTTGTTTAATGCTATCCTATGTAAGGGGTATCTTTATTCCGGTTATAGGCCAGGTATTTTGGAGATGTCATTTGATTGGCCATGCCTTCAAGAAATTTAAAAATTCATAGGTCTGCCCCTGCTCATTTTCCTGTCTCATAAAAAGTAGATGCTTGACAAAATTTGGTTGTTGATCAAATTTATGGATAACTCATACAACAAATGGTGTAAGAGAAAACAATTATGATCGAATTCTATAACTACATGCATCAGTCTTTCTTAGCATATGGAATTAGACATGAAAATACATTTTTTTTTAAAGATACATATCAGCAAAGTTTGGGACTCCACAAATAAAAACCAGTTGATTGAAGTCTAAAATCAAACTTTTAGACTGCAAGAATAAATTCAGTTGATTGGGAGTCTAAATCAAAGCTTTGAAATCAAGAATAAAATCAGTAGAAAAAACAGATATAAACTTATATCAAATCTTCCATTCACACTATCCGCCCATGACGATTGAAGTATTGCCTTTATGATCACATCTGGTTGCATAAATTTCGCACACTGTTTCACAACGTTTGTTGGGACTTAATGTTATTAGTGTAAACACTTACGGGCATTCGCTACCAAAGCGTGCCCACGACTTGGCATGCATGACTAAAAGAAACGCTGCCCTATGCAATTTGTGTATAGAGCATCAGTTCTTTTAGTCATGCATGCCAATTCGTGGGCACGCTTTGGTAGAGAATGCCAACTTTATACGCACCTTGCATAGGTTTATAGATTTCTTTTCACAAAAGTAAATCCAAATTGTCCATCTCATTTTTTTGAAACGGGGAACATGCATACATAATTTAGCCAAATCCCACAAACAGGATCGCAAACATTTTTCTTTTTATAATCGTACTGTACAGAATTTACAGAAATCTAATTTATTTTGCGGGTGTTAGACCTTTATGTACAAAGTTATTTTGTATGATTATGTCTTATCTTTCTTTAATTTGGGAATAACTATTATCTCCTTAAAATGTCAAGCCTAATTGATTATAAAATATCTTTAGAAATTTTGCTGGAATTTTACAAAATTTGAAACAGGAAATTATGCCACCAAATTTGCCCTAGAACGAAAAAAAAAAAAATCTGTCCAAAATTACTGAAAAGGTATAATTTCTCTCTGTAAGAAATTCTCTATAAAGTGGAACCATTCATGTTTTCTACATATCATTGGAAGTATACTACCCCCCCCCCCCCCCCACCCCCTTTTCTTTCGGATAGTGGGGGGGGGGGGGGGTCTGTTTTGGACCTGTGGCATTCCCATAATTCCAATATACACTGGAGTAGCTATTAGAACTAGGTACTAATCATTTGAAACAACACACAAGGCAATATTCATGGATGCATCCACTTCTCGGAAGATCTAAATAATTCTGAAATGAAATATCTAACATAATCACTTTGTATACGCTAGACCATAACCATAATCATACTGATAATCATTATCACAATCATAATCATAACCATAATAATAATCATAATCATAATCGAATGCAAACACAAACAATAAATAAACAAAATCTTGACAAATCTACATATGAAGAGCTCACTTCCAAAAGGCGCTACATCCACTTTCAATCAACATTGAGTTAACGATATATCTACATGTATCTAGGAATCCACATTTTACGACAAATAACTCACTAAAAATCAAAATATAGAAAATTCAATTTTCTTATTCCCATAGGCACGTGTACAAAGTGGTACAAAGAAACCTGTTTTCCTCGGAAGTTGAAAAAAGGGATTTAGCGCCTTTTGGTTGAAAGCTCTTCATATATAATATGTCCAATATAACGATTCAACAACAAACATGCATATAGAAGAGTTGAGAATGCCTTGTTTAGTCATGACTATAGTCCTAGAAAATAGTTTGGTTGGGGAATACATGTTAAGCCCTCTGCAGACAGAGCCGACTCGACCCGATTCGACTGATTTTCATTCGGATCAGCTCAGTTTTCAGTGCCTCGCGACACACATTTTGCCAGTCGAGAGACAGTCGGATGTCAATTGGGGCCGATTCAACACGATGAATCGGATCCGACCGACCGGGCCCAACTCTAGCCTGATTGAAACCAGTCTCGGGTTTACAAGGAGCCTACTAAATAGCACGAGCATTGAAAGGGGTTTCTGGGGGAAGTACCACCATTCAAGGGATTTTGTGGCTCAGCGGTCGGAGCACCGGGTCTAGCAATAAGCAAGTACGGGGTTCAAATCCCGGCGATGCCAAATTGTCTTTGCTCATTTTTATTTGAAAAACAAATAACAACAAACATAATTTTAAAAAATACATACATTACTGGTGAAGAACTATTGGTTACGAGAATATTTTGTACTACACATACATGTACAATCAAACCTGTCTTTGCAGCCACCTGTCTATAGCAGCCAACCTGCCTATAACAGCCAACCTGCCTATAGTGGCCACCAGAAGTGATCCCCTGCAGAGAAAAACAATGTAAATGAACCCGTCTATAGAGGTCACCTGTCTACAGTGGCCTATTTTCTTGCTTCCCTTCGGTGGTCACTATAGACAGGTTTGACTGTACATGCATCTTGGGAGTCGAACTAGGGAGGTTGCGGTATATATAACGAACATAATATACGCATTATACATGTACTTATTATATAAATAGTTACATAATGATGTATTGTACCAGGCCCTACATATAAAATGCTGTGTCTACATTATACATGTATGTACATGTACGTGACTTGCTCCCAAAATTCCTCGAAAACAGATATGCAGTTATTGAATAAGTATTGTTATCAGCAGGGGTGGTCTTATTTTAATTTTATCCAGATTGTTATTGTTCACCCTGAAACACGTTATGATCAAAACGCCGATTCTATATAGACACACTAAGACTGATTATAAATTAAAGAGAACGAAACTATCGTTTTATTTTGAATCGTCATATTTTAATTTATGAAATTAAATCATAAAATGAATGAAACACAACACAAACATATACATTTAGTAATCAGTAATCAGTAATCGAAGATCGCGAAAAACAAGATTCCCCGTGAAGTCGGAGAGGAATTAGATTTGAACTAATTCGTCAAAAACAGAGTTCCTGAAATCATAATCAATACAAAAATCCCCGTGAAGCTGTAATCAAACTCGAAGAGGAGTTGAAACTACAAATTATCAATTATAATGATTATAAAGAAGAACATTGGCCTTATTGTTTACTTTTTTATTTGTATTATTATTTTTTTAAATAATATGCTATAGTGAACAATAGCCCACAAGGTGAGATATAAATCTAACTTTAATATAGGCAAAGAGCGCTATAAAAAACATCATCATAGGCCAATCAATGGTTCACAGCGGCTTAAGATTTCGGAATGCCCTCAGATACTTGATGTCCTCTTCAAAAGGTGATTGAACTCCATTGTTGTTGATTACGCCAACTATACTCTTTGTCTACGTTTGAATGTATAACCTCAATGAACTAGGAACAAGAAACTAGTTCTACCTTTATATATTATTTATGAAATATAACAAGGTGATAATAAACCTATCAGGAAGTAAGGTGAAATAAATATTGAAAAACTATCACTTTAAGGAAGTATTATGCGGAAAAAGCACGGTCGAATATCTCGAATGTGAAATTCCCCCTTTTTAATCCGGTTCAGAATGCATGAATGACGGACTTCAGGGAATCACGAAAATGTCACCTAAAACCTTTTATAAACCATCATTTCTAAAATCACTGGCTGTATAGATGGGTGAGGGACTGCAATCTTCACATGCTTTCCAGATATCATTTGATAATTGATATTTATTTAGTATAATTCTGATTTGTAGAATTACAGTTACATTTTGGTTATTAATATTGTACATAATTCCATTAGTTTATTATTTATATTCATAATTATTTGTATTAGGTCCCATGGGAAGACTATATCCGGGGGCCATGTGGGACACGTGACCCCCCCCCCCCCCCCCCCCCCCCAACAATTTTTTTTTTATAATAATAAAAAAAATAAAAAATAAAAAATAATAATAATAATTTTGAGAAAAAGCAAAAGGAAACCAGAATGGGACATTTTTTGTTTAAAGCAAAGAAATAAATATAAAGGTGTGCCCCCAATAATGTTGCGTGCCCCCCACCCCCCCCCCCCCCCCAATAAGTCCGACCACGCTACGCATGCACTGAATATAGCTGCACCACTACGTTGAGGTTAAATATGGGCTTTGCCCCGTTTCATAAAACACTTGCAATTGTTGTGTCCAATTATTGTAACTACCATGGCAACAGCTGAAATGCCCCATGCTGATTGGGATGTTGACCTAATAGTTACAATAATTGGACACTTACAACAATTACAATAGCTTTTATTATCCAGTAATGATTTAGTGTACAATATAAACATACTGAATGTGAATTATACTGAATATTTGAATTACTCATGTATTCATTTGTATAACAGAAATCAAACAATCAAACAAATAAACAAACAAAAGAGTACAAACAAAGACACAAACAAGCAAACAAACACGATGTGGTATAATGGCTTACAATAAGCAAATAATAAGGTGACAATTAATATAGGCATATGATTATGTAGTATGTTTTTTAACCAATTAAAACAGGGAATGGCCCACAAAGTATTGGGGTGGGTGGTAACATGGGGGGGGGGGGGGGGGGGGGGGTGGGGGCTGGCGAGGAGACACTCTTTGTTCGCTTTTTCAGATTGTTCATCCAAATGTTTTACATTGTCAAATCATTTGGGGAACGTGCCCCCCCCCCCCTCGTAGCTACACCATTTTCTTGGTCAGTAATTCAATTGGAAACTTTGTCGGTCGCATCTACAATCCCATTGGTGCTTTAGATGATGACGTCAGATTGGGCGGGGCATTGCTGTTCCATGTTATGTGTACTGATTTGAAGAGTTACAAACAATTTTGTACATCGATCAGCATATAAACGAGTGGTTGGTTTGTTTATTCATAATTCTATGATCAGCAGATCAGTTGACACGCACACCATAATTATTTGTCTTCGTAGAAACTATCGTTTGACTTGCTCGCTCTAGATTCTAGAAGACCCTTGTACCGTTCTTCATAATTTGATTCGCCTTTATCTTTTTTGAAAGGAGACATATCATAATTTACCCTTTGTTAGTTGTTCTTTTGGCATCAATTTTTTCCTCACTGCATTGAATAATGGGTTCAATTTATCTCTACATCGTTGCGACCGCGGCTTGCCTCGTTGTATGCGCATCGACATCATCTGCACAACCCCCGGCGCAACCAGGTAGGTAACATATATATAAATAATAATTATAGAGGTACGAACAAAATACGATTTACGAATTCTGGGCTATATTGATATACCTATTATCTTTCATCTTCATCTATTAATAAAAAGAAAAAACAGCTAAGTCCCGCATATATTTCCGAGTGACGAAGGTCTGGTCAGAGACGATCTGGTCAGAGCTCCACTCTTCGCACTAATCGGCCAGGGTTCGAACCCAGGTTGCCGCGTCTATACGATGGTGACGATAATGTGCTGTCCCAGACGTAAATGATCTTTATTGGTTTATTGATTGATTAACGTGTATGTAAAATAAACAGCCAACCAACAACCATCTCATTTTCTCACTAATAATCAGGATTTTTAAAAAGAAAAAATCATTTTTAGCGACAGTCTCAGTCCAATTCTCTGTCGGCGTCAGCATATAAAGCCAATTTATTTTTTGCCAGAATTTCGATTTTGATCTTTCATGGGACACTCAGTATAATTAGGTGATACGTATAGCGTATCACGTATTGTTATTACTCAGCGGGGTGTTTCCACAATCGCACAATACTTCACGATCATCTCTGGCTTTGTGTATATAACTCGTGTCATGTTACAAGGCTCGATCTCGTAGTAGTAGTAGTAGTAGTAGTAGTAGTAGTAGTAGTAGTAGTAGAAATATTAGTAGTAGTAGTAGTAGTAGTAGTAGTAGTAGTAGTAGTAGTAGTAGTAGTAGTAGTAGTAGTAGTAGTAGTAGTAGTAGTAGTAGTAGTAGAGGTAGAAGTGGAAGTAGAAGTAGAAGTAGAAACTTCTACTACTACTACTACTAAGTAGTAGTAGTAGAAGTTTTAAATCTAACTTTATCAATGTATTTTCGTTTGTTTACGAATTGCGCCCTCAGACATCGATGAGTGTGCCAGTGCGCCATGTCTCAACGATGCAACATGCGTTGACGAGGTAAACGGCTACACCTGTATGTGTGCCCCAGGGTATGAGAGCGACCATTGTGAGACAGGTACAGTATGTTGTAGATATATTGACATTTGTTTGTCTTTATAGTCCATTGTCTATGTGCCCTCTATGTCATTTTGCCCTGGCGGAGGTTCTGCTAGGTTAGAAAGCTAAGCTTCTCATTGACTCTCGTTTTATCATACTGCCGATATTTTTTACTTGATAAGCAGTTTTTAGCAGTACTTCTTTATTCAAAACGAAAACGTTTCCCTCTTAAATGGATAGTTGAGTTCTGGGAAGGAGAGTACAGTTTTGGTGAAACTGAATTTTAGTAACCAAAACTTGCATCATTACATCACAAACTAATAGTTATAACTAGAAAGGAACACAAAATTACAAATGACGTAGTAAAGATCATGTTATCATTCAAAAAGAGGGCATAAGAGGGCGCTCTCTAAACACTCATCGGTTTCAACCATTTTGAATAAAATATTGTGCATGTGATGCTTTGTTGAAATAGTGATCAGATAGAGAAATAACCAAATACCTATTTTGTAACTTTTTGAAAAGAGGAAGCATTTTTTTTAAAATTTGTAACGGCTGCTTCAAAATTCTGTAATAAACCTGGGGCCCCAGTTTACTACAAATTGTTATATTTATGGATATTTCAGCCGTCTCTGAACCGATTTTGATCAAACTAAGATGATTTTATTATTTAAATATTATGCTCTATCAAATTTTACACTCAGTTTTTCATTACCTCACAAAAAAAAAAAAGTCTAGCGCCCTCTCTATCAAAACTCAACTACCTCTTTAACGCCACCCTAGTTGTCTGGCCTTGGGACATCCTCGATAATATTTTCAAGCTGAGATGTGTTTATCCCTGGTACATGATGTACACTTGTGTATCTTAATTCATACAATGTATTGCTTCTATATATTACACCCATGTTACTGTGAGGGTACATGCGGTTTTGCTTTTCTACCTGAAAAATAACTTATCCGAACTAAATTATTGTAACATACGAAGAATCATTATTTTCTTTTCTTTCAATATAATAAAATGTTTACATCCCAAATGTGTCGATTGTCACAAACGGGTACATCGCCGACTTGTAGCAATGATGATTACAATGTTGCATTCCTTTTTCTTCAGATGTCGATGAATGTTCAAGCAACCCTTGCCTTAATGGGGCAACATGCACGGATATGATTGACATTTACAGTTGTACTTGTGCGGCAGGATTTAATGGGACACAATGTGAAACAGGTAGGGAGGGATTTATAGACCACGTTTTATATTTTTAGTTTATGTTTGATCGTTTTCAGTGTATAAGATCAAGAACTTTACTGATTGTCAGGACGCATTGATTAAAAGAACGGCAATTTTGATAATTAAAATTCAATGCGAATTGAAAATATGTTATCTGTAATATTCATAAACAATGCTACGTTACACTCCAAAACGTACGTACTGCTTTTGTTATTTTAAAGACAAGTTTATTAAAATGCCTCTCTGAGATGCAGCATGGATAAACCTATTTTGTTTCGTTCTTCTCGGTTTAATGCCAAACACATATATTATATAATTAATATAATTGCTTATATTCACAGGTGTGCATAACGAATATAAATGCAAGCATTTCTTTCAACTCCGCGTCAATTAAGACATTCCCCGTACAACTGTACAACTTCAATGATTATGTGTAACAATAACAACAATAATATCACTATTTCTACTCGTAATGATAATACGTATATTGATAATAATAATAATAGTAATAATAATAATAATAATGATAATAATAATAATAATGATAATACTATCAATAATAACAACTAATAATAATAATCATAATAGAAAACAGTAATGTACCTGTCATTTTCAGCCCAGATGAAGGATCTGCTACATTCGATAGCTCGGAACTCACTTTGACTCATTTTATTACATTTGCCTTTATAGCGGATAAGCAGCATTCAGCTGTCTTTTACATGTATAATAATATTCATAATCACAATCACAATCACAAGCATAATCATAGCATTTTTGTATGTATTCCTCTGTAACCAGATATCGACGAATGTTTGAGCAATCCTTGCGAGAATGGGGGAACATGCAGGGATGCGGTGAACATGTTCAACTGCACATGTCTACCAGGGTTTATGGGCATGCGTTGTGAAACAGGTAATGTCCATTCAACTAAAAACAACGTCATTCTGTACAGCACCCTGTAGTAGACAATTTGCAATCGATAATTAAGATGCAATTAATGGTAAGTCAGATCATTTGACTAAATTCGCAATTCTGATCGGTTCGAAAGTGTATATTTTCTGACTTGTAAATAATTGCAACTTTATAATCGATTGCAATTATGTCTACTGCACGTGCGCACCAGGGTACCACGGAAGCGACTGTGAAACAGGTGAGCTTGAAATAAAGAGGAGCTTGAAATAATTGAGTAGGAAGTTCTTGCAAAAACCTATCATACATTATAGCCCTTTTAAGGCCTGGTCACATATCACCGGATTGTGTAAACGGATGCCCGACGAATAGACAATAAAATTATGTGAAATTTTATTAGCCGGTGGTGAAGTCGTCTCCATTGCTACATGCACAAAACTTTTCGCCGGATAGAACAACGTACATCGCCTGACAAGGAACGGACAAGAAACACATACAAACGGAGACGAACTGACTGAAAATTTTACTCTCCGTCGGGCAACCGTTTACGCTATCCGGTGATATGTGACCGGAATCGGGTTGTCAAATCCTACACCTACAGGTGTACCCGCTTAAAAGTTACCCCATTTGATTTGATTCATATACATGCACATAATATCAAGCCACCTACCAGAGGGTTGTTGCCTAGCAATATAACCATGATGACATCGCATTACATATCCATTTAAAGCTAGACATACATTTTAAAAATGAGACTAGGCATATAATTATATTATGCATAAATTGTTTTGCTTTATTAGGGAAGAAATCTAACTTCGTGATGCGACTGTGTATTTCACACGTTTTTGATCAGTTAGCATACCAGACGTTGGTACTAATGATAATATAAACATAATTTAGTAATATAGGTTTTCCCGCTCAATTTGACACTTTTTTTCAATCGAATTGATTAAGGGTCATTAAAATTCACGCATTGCCGCGCAATCGTTGGTATCGGTCTTTCAAATTCCAAATAAGTGCAAACGAATTCACGCATACGCATACGGTTTCGTGAATACACACAATAGTTCATTTATGGGCACTCGAATTCGCAAATGTGCCGTAGCGCTAGCGTGAAATACGCGCTATTTTGAATGACCATTGATGAAAAGGTATGCTCTTTGTGCAAATTCACTTGCTCAGACGTGATTTTGAACGACTATTAACGAATTCGAATGCTGCCTTGACACGGCGATCGCAAATCTCGCGAATTCGTTTGCTCCTTATATCAATTTGATTGTCACAATCGCGAAATTGCGCGGGAAAACCTATACTATTTGTGAAATTCACGACATGTACTTTTTAATTTTATACAGAGATCAATGAATGTGCCAGTAACCCATGTCAGAACGGGGGTGTCTGTATGGATGATGTCAACATGTACACCTGCATATGTGCGGTAGGATTCACCGGACAAGAATGTTCAACGGGTAATAACTGTTGATAATAATCGCACATATACTAGAAGCAGATAAAAACATTGAGCATAAGCAGGAGAAGAAGGAGAAGGAGAAGAAGAACAAGAAGAACAAGAACTAGAACAAGAACAAGAACAAGAAGAACAAGAACAAGAACAAGAGAAGAAGAAGAAGAACAACAACAACAACAACAACAACAACAACAAGAACAAGAAGAACAAGAAGAACAAGAACACTAACAAGAACAAGAACAAGAACCAGAACAAGAAAAAGATGATGATGACGAAGAAACATAAATAAAATATAAACTTTTCTATTTTGTATTACCGATAAGGCTTTCCTAAACAACAAAAAATGGACTGATTATGTTTACGTTTATTTCACGTTTTATAACATTTAACCCCCAAAATTAATTAACCAATTAATTAATAAGTAATTAAAGGGATAGTTGAGTTTTGGTAGAGAGGGCGCTAGACTACTTTTTTTTTGTGAGGTAATGACAAACTGAGTATAGAATTTGAAAGAGCATAATATTTAAATAATAAAATCATCTTTGTTTGATCAAAATCGGTTCAGAGACGGCTGAAATATCCATAAATGTAACAATTTGTAATAAACCTGGGGCCCCAGGTTTATTAGAGAATTTTGAACCAGCCGTTAAAAATTCAAAAAAATGCTTCCTCTTTTAAAAAAGTTACAAAATAGGTATTTAAATAGTTATTTAAATAGTTTTTGGTTATTTCTCTATCTAATCACTATTTCAACAAAGCATCACATGCACAATATTTTATTCAAAATGGTTGAAACCGATGAGTGTTTAGAGAGCGCCCTCTTACGTTTTAACGGCTCTTTTTGAATGATAACATGATATTTACTACGTCATTTGTAATTTTGTGTTTCTTTCCAGTTATAACTATTAGTTTGTAATGTAATGATGCAGGTTTTGGTTACTAAAATTCAGTTTCACCAAAACTGTACTCTCCTTACCAGAACTCGACTATCCCTTTAATGAATATCAAAGATGCTACAAAATATATGAATAAATAAATGTTAACAATATATATTATTGCAGATATCAACGAGTGTGCCAGCGGCAGCGTCCCTTGCGCTAATAACGCTTCGTGCGTTAATGGCCTAGGTTATTATTCGTGTATGTGCCAACCGGGATATACTGGACAGACTTGCGAAATCGGTAAATATAGATATACGGTAGATTAGTGGCGTAACTACGGTTGGGACATCAGTCGATCGAGTATCGGTCAAGCTATCCGGGGGTTTCTATATTAATTTTCTGTTTGACCATATTATATTTGCTCATATTTACTTGTGAAATTGTCCCAATTTTAATGAATGTTAATAATAAGCAGGACATTTTGTGGTCACGGATACATTTTCGCAAATGCAATAGGACGGGTAATTGGATTTTTAAAGAGAAATAATTAAATGTGCAGTATTTTCAATGTTATCTGTTTTGTTTTTGTTTTTGGATTGTTTCTTGCAAGCTTTCAACGTCGTCATTATGAATATTATATTTCTAACCATGAAAGTCCATCTGTATCGTTTAACCTTTTGTTCCCAGTTTTAAATATGAATATATAAATGTATTTCTTGTTTTGTTAACGAATGGCGCCCTCAGACATCGACGAGTGTGCCAGTGCGCCATGTCTGAACGATGCAACATGCGTTGACGAGGTAAACGGCTACACCTGTATGTGTGCCCCAGGGTATGAGAGCGACCATTGTGAGACAGGTATAGTATGCTGTAGATATATTGACATTTTTTTTTCTCTATAGTCCATGTCTATGTGCCCTCTATGTCATTTTGCCCTGACGGAGGTTCTGCTAGGATCGTAAGCTAGTCCTCTCATTGACTCTCACCTTTTCACACTGCCCATTTTTAAGTAGTACATTTTTATTCAAAAGAAAATCGCAACAAATGCAATTAATTCGGTCCTTCAAAAGTGTTTTTCTCTTAAAGCCACTGAATAGTTATCTGGGGACATCCTCGATAAGCTTTTCATCCGGAGATTTGTGAATCCCTAGTTCGTGAGGTACCATTTGTTATCTTTATTACATTTTATACAATTGATTCTATATTTTACATGTATGGTATTGTGAGTGTTAATTACAATTTGATTTTTAATCTGGAGGACGAAGAATAATTGTTATCCTTCCTTTCAAAACCATAATAATGTTAACATC
The DNA here is from genome assembly GCA_037951105.1 of Echinarachnius parma. Taxonomy (NCBI): domain Eukaryota; kingdom Metazoa; phylum Echinodermata; class Echinoidea; order Clypeasteroida; family Echinarachniidae; genus Echinarachnius; species Echinarachnius parma. The sequence goes on from JBAMJV010014697.1 coordinate 24,190, forward strand.
CCAATTTCTCGATTGTCACAAATGGGTACATCGCGACTTGTAGCAATGATAATTGAACTTTTGTATTCATGATTTCTTTACAGACATCGATGAATGTTCAAGCAACCCTTGCCTTAATGGGGCAACATGCACGGATATGATTAACAGGTACAGATGTACTTGTGCGGCAGGATTTAACGGGACACAATGTGAAACAGGTAGGGACTCCCTAATCAACTTGTATCTGTTCAGTTTATGTCTGATCGTTTTCAACGTATAAGAGGAAGAATTTAATTGATTTTTAGGACACATTGATTTAAAAAACGGCAATTTTGATAATTCAACTTTAATGCGAATTGAAAATGAGTTATCTGTAATATTCATAAACAATGCTACTTTACACTCCAAAACGTACGCACTGCTTTTGTTATAATAAGATAAGTTGATTAAAATGCCTCTCTGAAATGCAGCATGGATAAACCTATTTGTTTCGTTCTTCTCGGTTTAACGGCCAACACATATATTATGTTATGAATACTATTGCTTATATTCACAGGTGTAAATAATGAATATAAATGCAAGAATTTCTTTCTACTCCGCGTCAATTAAGACATTCCCCGTTACAACTGTACAACTTCAATGATTATGTGTAACAATAACAACAATAATATCACTATTTCTACTCGTAATGATAATACGTATATTGATAATAATAATAATAGTAATAATAATAATAATAATGATAATAATAATAATAATGATAATACTATCAATAGTAACAACTAATAATAATAATCATAATAGAAATCAGTAATGTACCTGTCATTTTCAGCCCAGAGGAAGGATCTGCTACATTCGATAGCTCGGCACTCACTTTGACTCATTTTATTACATTTGCCTTTATAGCGGATAAGCAGTTTTCAGCTGTCTTTTACATGTGTAATAATAATTATAATCATAATCACAATCACAAGCATAATCATAGCATTGTTGTATGCATTACTCTGTAACCAGATATCGACGAATGTTTGAGCAATCCTTGCGAGAATGGGGCAACATGCAGGGATGCGGTGAACATGTTCAACTGCACATGTCTACCAGGGTTTATAGACATGCGTTGTGAAACAGGTAATGTCCATTCGACTAAAAGCAACGTCATTCTGTACAGGGCCCTGTATAGTAGCAGAAAATTTACAATCGATAGTAAAGATTAATTGTAAATCAGATCATTTGACTAAATTCTCAATTCTGATCGGTTAGAATGTGTATATTTTCTGACTTGCAAATAATTGCAACTTTATAATCGATTGCAATTCTGTTTACAAAGGGGCCGTGTAGCCCCGTATATACAGCTACGTATATATAGTGCCTCAGGGATCGTCTTAAGGGCTGTACTGTATGTTAATTTGATTTTTGCAAGATATCCCTTATTAGCCCATTTGACCGTTTGTTTTACCATAGGGGTGTTTGAAGAATGTGTGTATACGTATCTGAGTTAGAGTGTGTATGTGTAATGGGCAATGGGGCATGTCAACATGTTTGCGTACCATCACACCGGGGACATACACAATAAATGGGCATATCCCCGATTGAAGGTTTATTTACCATTGCCCGACCATGTCCCCGTTTGAAGGCCCTTACAATAATGTGTGTGTGTGCGCGCGCTTGTGTGTGTGTGTGTGTGTGTGTGGGTGTGCGTGTGTGTGTGTGTGTGTGTGTGTGTGTGTGTGTGTGTGTGTGTGTGTGTGTGTGTGTTTGTGCGACATGTGTTTGAAGGGATCCAGTAGCTTTGTTCGCTGTGTAAAAAGTGACCAAGGGTTGATACAATGTGCATCCACTGAGTGATGTGTAAACAATTAACTGGAATATTGATGTCATATGCCCGAGTTATGAGCGAAAATGCAAAGTGACATTTTTCTATAAACTAATCCCACAAACTGTGCACATTGTTGAAAGTCTCCCAAGCAGACTTGCACATCCGAGCATTTCAATCTTTAATATTTTTACAACTCAAATGAAATTTAGCAAACCGTATCCCGTTTCATTCGTCTAGAGGCAATGTACGGTAAAGCATAAACAACGAGCTACGTGAGAACTGATAGTCTAGTGGATCTATTAACATTGTCAAAATCCAAAGTTTGTTGCATGTTGACAATGGTACTAGATCTTTTTAAGCATACTTTAATTATTTCTTCAATAGAAATCAACGAATGTGATAGCAACCCTTGTCTGAATGAAGCGACTTGTGACGATGGCATCAACTCATACTCCTGCCTCTGCTTGCCCGGTTACCAAGGGGTTAATTGTGAAACAGGTGAATTTGTGTACTTTTCATGTTTTATACTGACCCCTCCCAACATTTGAATACATTTGACAAAAAAGGTAATTGACTTGCACCACTAAATTTTTTCTGTACGCTTAGTTCATAATTTAAAGTTGTATGAGATTATATGAGTGCAAAGGTGTATTATTATGTGTACAGAATTGTTACAATAAGAAAAATTGTTAATTGTATGTAGTATAATGCAAAATACAATTGATTAGTTAAAATATTGGAAGTCGTATTAAAGAAAGCTTTATCACCCTTCACATAATCAAATGTATCGTTTTATCATGTAATTACTAGCAGTGGAATTAGCTGCAGCATTAGCAGCAGTAGTAGTAGTATTTGTAGTATAGTAGTAGTAGTAGTAGTAGTAGTAGTAGTAGTAGTAGTAGTAGTAGTAGTTGTTGTTGTTGTCGTTAATAGAGTAGCAGTAGTTGTTGTAGTAGTGGTAGAAGTATTAGTAGTAGTAACTAATATATGGCGTCAATTCCATAATCAATGTGGTATTAGCCATGTTGTTGATGCATTTATATTATTATTATCATCATCATCAGTATTATTATCATTATTATTATTAATTGTATTATTATTACTACTAGATGTCGACGAATGTGCTCTAGATCCGTGCCAAAATGGAGCTACCTGCGAAGATGCCATCAACAATTACACATGTATCTGTGCGCCGACTTTCTATGGCTATAATTGCCAAATAGGTAAGGGTTGAAATAAACGATTTTCTTGTCAAATTCAACTTAAATCATTCTGAACTTTCACAATTCACTTGAACCTTGTTGTTTAGCTTACGGTAGAAGAAGAAGGAAATTGATTTTAATTTTTAAGATCTCTTATTACTGATTTCCTATTGGTAGAATAACATTCAAATTGGAGCAAGGAGATCGAGCTTCGTCTCTTGTAAGTGTATTTTGATAACGAAACAAAGCTAATGGACATGCGTGTAGTACTTGTTTCGACATCCACATGCACGCATCATTATGAAACAGTTAAAGGGACCCACCCCCTTTTACAAATCGTGTAAACAGTTTCCAGTAGACGGATGGGGATGAATGTAACACACACAACAAAATCCAGATCAAAAAGCCATGTAATTTGGATTCTACGAATGAAAAACGAATGCGTCCCTCCACCAACCTATATATCGGTCAATAAAGGCGTTTAACTGACTTAGCATAATATTACAACAATATTGTATTTATTCTTGTAAAGGTATTGTGAAGCAGACATTTGTAAAGGTATGTCAATGAAAGGGGTGTCGAAAATGAAGAATATACAATTACATGTAGTCAGTTTTAGCGAGGTTTGAATATTTTGTTTAGTATTCGCTTTAATTGCGCCCTTGTTTGATCTGTGCGCTGGTCACGTAGCGCGGTTATGTGTGCGGGTCACGTAGGGGTCACGCGCAGCAACGTGGTACTCCGTGGAATCCATGTCCGAACTTTCCCACCGGGTGAATACACGTATAATGCACAATTAAACGCTGCCAGTCGTTTTAATATTTTGAGGTCTATAACTCCAGGAAAAAGAGATTTCAGGCTCTAATTTGTTCAGGCATGCTGTTAAATGACATTTTCTTTCATATAAGACAATAACCTCGCAACTTTTGAATTTTACTTCAATGGGCAATCAGTGTTATAATGCACTGGTTCCTAAATTTAGGAACCAGTGCATTATAACACTGATTGCCCATTGACAAAAAAAAATCATTCGGATGGGCATATCTCGGCCAATTCGTAACCTATTCCTTTGATTTTCGGTATTTGGATATTATTTGTTATGCTCTTTCTGAAAATGAAGTCCAAATTTGAAAATTCCAAAAAAAAATGTTTATGACATCATTTATGACATCACACTTTACCACTCTATAGGGATCTGACATGTGCAAAAGGTGGTGAATGGTTGATAATATTTGTATTTGTGATATGATATGTCCACAAGGTAATGTTTGAAAATTTCACATGAAATGGATGTTGTATGGCCGAGTTATGAGCAGATGTTAGTGATAGTTGGTAACTCATTGCCCTGACGTTGTACACAGTAGATAGTAACAATTCCGAACACTAAATTTATAAATTTCTTTTTAGCAAAAGGGAACTTTGAAAAACCAAAACCTGTTACATTTTTCTATTGGTAATACGAATTCAACAAGGTAGTATATATCCACAAGTGTTCTAAGTAAGTTTTTTGGATTTGGACAATGTTACTATAGATCCTTTCAAATAAGAATCTTCTACATTTTCCTGTGAATTATTAGTTTCGACCAACTTCTCGTTCCAGTTGACAATATGCCTCCTAGTGTAACGCGTAATATCAGTGATATTACAAAGAACGTAGAGCTGGGAGAGCTAGGGCGTACTGTCTTCTACGTAGAACCAACGGCAATCGACAATGCCGGTCCTGTCACCCTAGTGTACCAGTCGGCTCATTCCGGTGACTTCTTCGACGTCGGAGTAACGGTGGTCAGGTACATCTTCACTGACCTTGCCCAAAACGAAGCAGAGTTCACCTTCAACGTAACCATTCAAACGGGTCAGTGTACAGTATTATTTGGTTTGGTAGGACCTAAAAATATTAAAAACATGCTTCAAAACTCTCCTTAATTCTCATCTTTCCACTCAATATCTTTTTTACTGGAAAGAGTAAGAAGACATATCAGGAAATAGTATACGCTAATAATAATTTGTGACAATTGTTTGTTTGCAATTTCAAATCAATCGCCATTTCTGAGGTTTAATCCAACCCGAATTTAGGCTCCTCTGCATGGCCCAAGACGATTCACATATAGCCAAGGTCAGATAGAAAGGGTCTCGTGTCTACGTTTTTTGTATCTGTTTAAATCGTGATTGTAATCTTGTTAATGTGTATATTATATTAAACCACACTTCTTTTATGTCTAACCTACTACTATTATTTCCCTGCTCTTCTTAATTTTGCTCAGTCGACACGACACCACCAAATACCACTGCTTTCAACACCACGGTCTACACAGGGCCCGGGACCCCCAGCCTCAATGTATCGTATAAAGAACCATTCGTCACAGACAACTCGGGCCATTTCGACCTCTTCAGTCGAACGGCTCGCCCCGGGGATTTGTTCACCGTTGGAACTACCGTGGTTGGCTACGTCTTTTTTGATCCGTCCAATAACACTGCTGCTGTCAGTTTCACAGTCACCGTCAAAGGTTAGTCTATTTTTAAACGAGAATTAGGCTGGAATACTTCCAAGAGAAGTGTAAAAAGTGCACTTCATGTGGAATGATTGCAGTGTGTATACGTTGACCGGGATTATATTAAGAAAAGTGCATTGATACCCATGTAAATAGCGCCATATTAAATAAAATAACCCGATAATACATTCGTCCAAACTTATATCAATGAATTACTGTAATAGGACTAGATAATCATAAATGATTTCCATTAGTTAATTATCTCTCTATACCAAGGTGTATGAATCGGGAGGGAGGGCAAGTGGTTCCTTATCCGCCTAACAAAGCGACAGGCTGGAATACTCCCCAGGGATTGGAAATCGTGCACTTCGTGAACAGGAACGATTGCATTTTGTATCCGTTGACCGAGTTTGATTTGATTTGATTTTATTTCCACAATTCATTTAAAAAACAACAACAAAGTAGAACAATTGGCATAGTATAAAGAATGACATAGTAAACAATCATAAGACACACAAACAACAAAATGAATAAATGGAGGAATCAAAAAAAGTTTTGAAAAAAACTTATAAGATTGATCCCTAAAAGCAACCTGAACCTAGACACCCGGTCTGGTCGCGACTAACACAGAACAACAACAACAACAACAACAAAACGTATACTAATCTAAGACTATATAAACAATACAAATTATACACTAAAAAAAGAGCACATACACATAACCTGTCGAAATGCTATTATACATACAAGAGTTTACAGAGACTTCAATAAATAATTTTTAAGTTTCAATTTAAATGTATTAAGAGATTTGCTTTCTTTAAATTCAGCTGGTAAAGAGTTCCATAACATTGGTCCAGTATAAACAATATTCATTCTAGAAAATAATGAGCGGCCATAGTTAGAGCGATAGTCAAATTTAGACCTTGTATTATATGAGTGAACATCAATATTTTGACTAAAAAGTACATTAAAATTGACAGGTAGCATTTTATTATGGTATGAGTACATGAAGATACCCAAATTATATTTATACAATTCAAAAATAGGTAGTATTTTACATTTCAAAAACAGAGGCCTAGTATGTGATAAAAATGAAGATTGTGTAATGATTCTAATAACTCTTTTTTGTAATTTATATATTCTATCTAATAAATATTTATTGCAAGAACCCCAATTTATATTACAATAATTCAAATATGGGAGTATCAATGAATTATATAACAATATTAATACATGTTCAGGGAGAAAATCTTTCATTCTATTCATAACACCAATATTTCTAGAGATTATAGACAAGATATTATTAACATGATTCTTCCATTTCAAATCTTCATCAATTGTGACACCAAGAAACTTAATTGAATTTACTCTATCTATTTCAATATCATTAATTTTTATATTAATCACAACATTTGAATTGCTACCAAAAATCATAAAATGAGTTTTCTGTATATTTAAAGCAAGTTTATTAGTTAAAAACCAATTATGAACTTTTTTTAATTCCGAATTCATTATAGTTTCTAAACATTCTAAAGACCTATGTTTACAAAAAGCACTAGTATCATCAGCGAACATTATGAACTGCAATACATTAGAAGAACATTTAAGATCATTTACATAAATTAAAAATAAAATAGGACCCAAAATCGAACCCTGTGGTACACCACACGTGATTGGTAATATTTCAGATTGTTCACAATTAAAAACGGTATATTGATATCTTTCATTCATATAACTTTTAAATAACATGAGAGGCAAGCCTCGAATACCATAATAATATAATTTCTTAAAAAGTATTTCATGATCTATGCTATCGAAAGCTTTTCGTAAATCTAAGAATAAACCAATCATAATTTCCTTGTGTTCAATTGCTTCATTTAAATTTATCAAAAAGTCAGTTACTGCATGAACGGTAGAGTAATTTTCCCGAAACCCAAATTGTTTATCATAAAAAACTTGATTTCTTTTTAAAAACGCTAATAATCTATTATTTATACATTTCTCTAAAATTTTACTGAAGCATGTAAGTAATGATATCGGTCGATAATTATTAAAACTGTCTTTTGATCCGCTTTTAAATATGGGTATTACTTTTGATAATTTACATTGAGTAGGGAAAATTCCCTTTTCAAAACAAAGATTAAAAATGTTACACAAAGGCTCACATAAAATATGAATACTTTTCTTAATTACATCATTATCAAATGAATCATGTCCTGGTGCTTTGCCATTTTTAAATAATAAAACAATATCAATTATTTCCTTACATGTAATTGGTGTTAAAAATAATGAGTTAGGAAACCATTCATTTAAATAAGATGAGAATGGTGGCGTATCGCTATTGATATTCTGGGCAAGGTTTTGGCCGACCTCAACAAAAAATGTATTAAATCCATCTGCAATTTCCTTATTATCTTTTAATATCTTATCACCATCTATAAATGTTTGCTTCTTATCTATTGAACATTTTTTCTTTCCATTCAAAATATTATTTATTGTCTTCCATGTTGCTTTCATATTCCCCTTAAATGTATAAAATTTCTGAGCAAAATAATTCCTTTTAGCTTTTTTAATAGCTTTTACATATTTATTTTTAAATAATTTATAAATTCTTTTACGATAATCAGAGGGATGTTTTAAACATTTTCTATACAAACAATTTTTTTTACTTGACATTTTCTTTAAGTCAGATGTAAACCACTTTGCATTGCTTTGCTTAATTACACACTCTTCAAGAGGAAAGCAAGATTCATAAAGTAATGAAACTTTCTCAATAAAAAATAATCATAAATTACATTTGGATCAGACGTGGAGCTAATATAATAATTAAAATTCAATTCAGATAATTTACAAATAAATTGATTTACATTCAAAGTAGACATATTTCTTTTTTTGATAGTAAGTGGGCATTTATCATTAAATACAAAATCAAAAAATGAAAATATGGGCAGATGGTCGGAAATATCAGATAATATTGTACCAGACAAAATATCATGAGAAAAATTAACAAAAATATTGTCTATGAGTGTGGCTGATGTTTCAGTAATCCTGGTTGGCTGCTCTATCAAAGGGTAAAAAGAGAAAGAAAATAAAGATTCAAGAAATACATTTACAGAATTAGATAAATCAACCTTTGTTAGGTCAACATTAAAATCACCGAGTAAAATGCAATCTTTATGTTCACTCTCAATATTATTTAAAGATTGTATCAGAACATTGACAAATTGATCAATCGAATAGCTAGGTGGACGATAAAAAACACCAATTAGTAGATTCTTCCCTCGTTTGGGTATCTCAATAAAAAAGCTTTCACATACATCATTAAATACATTTAAATCATGACGAACATTAAAAGATATTTGATTGTGTATACAAAAACCAACTCCTCCTCCTCTTTTCCCTGTTCTACTGGTTCCCTTATAAATGTAATCATCAAATAGTCTATCAACATTATCTTCACTGTTAAACCATGTTTCCGTTAAAGCAATTATTCTAAATTTAAACAAAAATGATGAGAGTTTCGATTTCAACATAATTTCTATAAAGACTTCTGCAATTGATATGTAAGACTGAAAACAAATTATCTGAGTATGAGCGCAAAGCAACATGCAATTCATTGGCATCAAAACACCTATCTGTATGAGAACTCGTGTCCATATAACAAAGAAAATATTATAAATATTGAAGATATATCAGTGCAAAGGCACTTGAGCATGATGAGTATGAAAACAAACATTTTGACAGGTTCTAAGCATAAAATCAAGACACAGTCATAAGCAAACAAATCACAACTTGGTTTGTACAAAGAAATAGAAATGTGAGATGTGAGCAAGGTCGCCATATATCAGGAGTCTTGATTTTCTTTTCCTTCTTTATATTTCGAGATACAGTTAAAGACCCGGAACGTGAAGACTGGAAGGTCACATCACAACAATTAACTAATAAATATGTTTAAATATCAGCAGGCGAAGTTTAAATGTTGCTTAAAAATTTCGGTTTAAGTAGGCGAAGTTTATAAACGTAACTATCATCTTACATCTCTGCTGCTGTGACCTGTGTGTGATGGAAGGAGATCAAGGTCATGTTGACATGAGATCAGTTTAGTTATGTTGTTCCCGTTTGAAGCCTTGAGCAATGCGATGATTCTGCCGTCGCTGGACCATGCCTGGTCCACAGCAGGATGCTTCACAGCGCTGTGCATGAGATTTAACTTGAATTTCGACAAGTCTTCACTGATGCTGACTCCTGTTTTCTTGAGCTGCTTTCTCCTTGAAATCATTGCGTGACGCTGTCGATAGCTGGTGAATTTGACCAGGATTGGTCGCGGGCGAAATTTACCGTCCTTCTTTCCTCCAGGATTCTGCTGATTTGTTGGGTTGGGCCGCCCTGTTCTATGTGAACGGTCGATGTCGCTGGTAGTCAGGCCCAGACCAAGACGTTCTGCCAGATTGATGATCTCTTGGTCGGTGTCTTCTCCACGCTTCTCTTCGATGCCGAATACCCGGATGTTATTTCGTCTGCTGTACTGCTCCTGGTCTTCGCATCTTGGCTTGAGAAGACTGGAAGCATCCCCCTCTACGCGGAGAGCTGCTTTAAGGCGCACGATTTCACTCTCCTTCCTCTCCAAATTAGATTCAAGGTCAAGGATTCGGCCCCGGCACTCATCAATCTTTTCGCTCAGCTCACTTGTCTTTTCAGCAACGATGTCAGACACTGTTTTGTTGATGAGTTCTTTGAATTTGTCGCTTTTCATAAGGCTGTCAATCGACTCTTGAGTCTGAGCTGTTGTGCGGGTACTGGGCATTTTGTTTGGAGTATTGTGGTTCACTAAGCACTAGTCAATGCTGGTAGGGATTAGATCAGAAAGCTAATCCTCCAATTGAAAACTTCTCAAAGGGTACTAAAAAGAAGTTCTAAAGTCCAAATAAAGCAGACAATGTGGCTATTTAAAAAGAGTTTCACTGAAGACTGGCTGTATTGAGCAAAGTCAATAGTAGATGTGAATATAGTTAAAGCAAGTACAATCTCAAGAAAGTGAGTAAAATTACTATAAAATGAATGTCTGGGACTGGGTACCCAATAGAGCTCCAGAGCACTGCAGACAACTTACTGCATAGAACTTAAAATAAAGACACAGTTCCAAGTCTTTAAATGATGGTGAATGACTCCTGATGATAAATGACTCTTCGCTGGTCACATCTGTCACATCGTAGTTGACGAAGTTACACACATAAAGTTAAAAACATGCAAAAGCCAGGACCACAATATAAATCATGCACCACGCACCATTCACCAATAATAGTGGTAACGAAGAAAAATTAAATGGCCGTTAATTTGTTTTTTGTATTTCCTATCATTTTAAAACATATCATGTTCTTGTTTATATTTCATTAGTGGACGATGTTCCTCCGAATGTCACTGCAGTTAATACTACTCGCTACGCGACACTAGGATCAACGGGTCTCAACATCTCGTACCAAGAACCATTCGCCACAGACAACTTGGGCCCCGTTCATAAGGTCAATCAATCAGCATATCCGGGCGACTATTTCCCCGTTGGAGCAACCCACGTGGTGTATACGTACTCGGATCAGTTTAACAATACAGCGAGTGTTGACTTCATTGTTAACGTCACCACCACAGGTAGGTAACCCTTGGGTGCCACGGTCGGCCCAAGTCACAGAAGGCCTACTCATATTGTTAGGTCTGCTGATTAGATTTTGTTCTGAAATGCGCTGAATGAATTTATATCTAGGCATTTGACTTCGTACCATGTTGTTAGTCATTGATTTAGCCATCAATATAAGCTTGTCCAAAATAACCTACTCAACTGGAATAGTGCAATTTAATTCCGCACTCATCTGGTTAAGGAGACACTCGAGTATTGGAACCTTGAATTGCTGCCTTGAATTCAACGTAAAAGTGTCTTTAATTTGTATTCTTAAACGAGTGCAGTTTTGAATATTAAACTTGTTCGGGTTCACGATATCACAATTCAAACATGACTCAGTTCATACCATTAAAACATTTATTTCTATGTTTGCTGGTGAAATGGTTGTCTAAATCTACCCTCTTTGATATATCAAATAATCATTGTAGGTGTTGGTTCCCTTAAGTAACCGAGCAACCGAGCATAGTCGCGTAGAGTGTCCACCGGGAAGTCCCGGGTTCGAACCCTGACCGTGTCATACCAAAGACTTAAAAATTATACCTTCTGCGGTTCTGCCTTCATTTATCTAGCCATGAGCTCGGCATTTATAGAATGGAGAAGGGAACGTTAAACACACGAGTTATCAGAGGAATAGCCCCCTTCTGTAACTTTCACTACGTATAGTAGACGTGTGGCCTATGGCTAATGAATCGGAGATAGGCGCCACCTTATGTGCCAAATTAGCACGGGAAGGACTTTAACTAACTTTAACTGGTTCCCTTTAACACATTTACTATCATAACGACTGGAACCTTAAATACCATATGTTAAGTCTCTATGGAGATGGAACTAACTCATAACTAGCTAGCTAGTCAGTCAAGGGGTTAAATTATTTCATTTGTGTTTCAATTCCTAGATGAGGTAGTCACGTGGTGCGAGAGCGCTGGGCTAGTCTTGCCATCAGGCCACTATGTGTTCTTCCCACAGACGGACGTTGGTCACGTGGCGAACAGCTCCTACGTCTGTATCACATCGAGTAAGTATAAGGCTTAGTCTTTGTAGTACTAAATGGGTCTAGAAACATTGTCACAAAACTTACTAAGAACTCTAGCGGATCTCACATTCGCCGTATTATTCGTAATATAGATAGATGCATTTTACGTTTCCGAAATCTTGCAAACCTCTGACCCAGAGTTTAACTTTCCAATCAATTTGCTGTTTATGATGTATAGATTCGGTGCTCCAGAACTGTACGTTAACCAACGATGGGTTACCGTTGTGGCTGAGCCCTACCTTCGCCCCGTGCCCTGTATACCAGAATATCAGCAGTACGATAGAGGGCTTGGCAAGTACAGTAAGTAAATCTTCGCTGTTGGGATCAAATCCTGGGGAGTAGATTGCACGTTGGTCGCCATCTTGCTTTATTTCTTCTGCCTCGCTGCAGTCACGTGGATGGGTACATGTACTTGATGTTTGTCCGTGTCATTAAAAAAGAATGTGTTAACTAAACACTAAGATCTGTTGTAGTGGCCACCCGTATATAGATGGCAGCCA